>JADBJO010009789.1:55000-79820 GCA_016801955.1 Conus betulinus
GTGTGTGTGTGGGAGCACATGCATTTGTACATGCATGTGAAGTGTACTACTGCATAAACTCAACATTAACAGCAGCAAAAGCATATCGCACACTAGCAGTCAAACTACTGTGCAGGAAGGGGAATGGGATGGTAGTCATGAACCTGCTCCCTATTTCCCCCTTCCCCCCGAAAAAAATGCTGAGAGGGGGGATGAATTAAGGACAAGTGGTAGTTGGAAGTAATGGATGGGTAGAGTTTGTGAGGGTAGAGGTGGGACATGACTAATTCTACAGCTATTTCTTCAAAAAGAAATCCTGGTTTTCTGCACACATTCCAGAGGTCTTTAAAAATCATCTGATGAACTGAAACTCAGCTGTCCAAGATACCTGTTGACCTTTCTGATTTTTTTCCCGTCTCTGATTTGTAGACAAAATAAGTGGAATGTATGATTCAGTGGCAATTGGCTGAAAATAGCACAACTGACCTTCTGATAATCCACTGATCACTAACCCCCACTGCCAAGCTAGCACAGGCACTGTGGTGGATATACGTTAAGAAAAAAAAAAGAGAAAAAAGAAAAAAACAAAAGAAGTCTATGCAGAGAGAACAGAAGAAGGAAACACAGACTTCTATGACAGAGAACAAAGATAACACAGATTCCCATGACAACACAAAAGAGAGCAGACAAAGAAAACAGACACCTTTGACAATACAACAAACAAGAACAATGAAGACAAGCTACCATAAATTTGAAAAATTTGTACTAAATCTTCACAAAAAAAAAATAAATAAAAACGTTGACAATCGAATCACAAGACAAAACTTTAGGCATTATGACCTCTTAGGTCTTCTTCAGGCAGGATACACAATACTCAGGACAACGAAAATGAACGAGCAGTCACTTTTCTTCATCCAATTTGACACAAGATGGGTGCTAAATGCCTAACATTCAATGCCCATCTTGCGCTGAATTGGATGAAGATAGTGATTGTTCGTTCATTTTTGTTGTCCCAAGTGTTGTGTGTCTTGCCTGAAGAAAACTTGTCAATGTTTTTTTTTTTTTCTTTTTTTTTTTTTTTTTTTATTTTTGGGCAGGGGGGGATGACCTTTAGTAATAATTTTACAAATTTGTTCAGGTGGAAACCAGTCATCTGCAACTAGATCTAACAGGCTACCATGATGATGCAAGAAGAGAGAACAAATAAAGAATACTCAGATTCCTGTGGCAATGCGAAAAGAACAAAGAAGACACAGCAATACATACAAAAAAAAGAGATAGAGTTCGACAGAGACACAGACTATCATTAAATGCAACTGAGAGAACAGACTCAGAGGTGACACAGAGAAAGGAAGCACAAGATGGAGTGGAAGATTAGATAAGATGATGTTGCTTATAGCCCAGCCGACCGCAAAGGGCCACATCAGGGCTGTCACCACATTAAAATCAACTCAAGTCATTCATTCACACAATTCTTTAAAATACATTGAAAACCCATCCGAAAGTTTGTTAAAAATCTTTTCACTGTAAAATCTCAGATCCGATGAAAATGTTAATCTCTTTCAAGAACTCAAATATCGCATCAGGGGAACATCTCTGAACAAGGTTTTCATGGAATCTGCTGTAAAATGTTTGTGTCTCACATCGTGCAAGTCCCAACACTCTAAGAATATGTTTCATTGTGAGTGGAACATGACATGGAATGCACAACGGGGCTTCTTCACTCTTTGAAAGGTAGGAATGGGTAAAATATGAATGGCCGGTGTGCAGCCAGCACAGAACTGTTTCTTCTTTACGACCAGCAGACGTAGATGAGAGGAACTCCTCAAGATTTGGACAGATCTGAAAGAGTTTGTTATCCATCTGTGTATTCCAGTCCTCCTGCCAGAGGTCTCTTACATAATCGTGAATTTTGGGTTTCAGATCTGAGCAGGGGATAGGTGTGTTTGACAGTTTTCTCTGTTTGGCATTCTTGGCCAAACGATCAACCATTTCATTCCCTCCGATGCCAACATGACCAGGAACCCAAGCCAGAATAATATAGTAACCCTCCACTTTCAACTTGGTAAAAAGTTTTTCAAAAAAGTGTAAAAGTTTGGGATGGTGAAGGTTGCGACCAGCTATGGCCTCCAAAGCTGACAGCGAATCTGACCAAACCAGAAAGTCCTTCTTTGTTGATTGAGAGCTTATTTTCAATGCCAGAACCAGAGCAGTAAGTTCAGCAGAATAAACAGAAGCATCTGAAGGAATATGTTCCAACAATATTTGAGGAGGAGCACCAGCACAATAGGCTGCACAGGCCACTCCATCTTCAGACTTGGAACCTTCAGTGAAAATTTTCTGATAGGATGGGAATTTTGAACAGAGGTCAGCATACAATGCCTTTTACGCCAGAGAGCTGGTGGACTCTTTGCGAAAAGCTGCAAGGTCAAAACAAATTTTTGGTGCAGAAGAGTTAGCACTCATACATAGACAGAAAGAAAGCAGAAGGCATACAGACACTGAAAGCTGAAAGTACACAGACACTGAGGATAAAAATAGTACAGACACTGAGGGTAAAGATAGAAGTACACACAGACAAAGAGAAAACAAGAGAAAAACACAGTTGCAGTGGACGAAAAATGAAATGACACAATACTGAGGATGAAAGCTGAAAGCACACAGACTCTAAACAAGAAGGCTGCAAGTACACTACACTTAAGAAAAAAAAGCTGAAACACAAACACAGGAAGAAAGCTACAAGCACACAGACACACAGGAGGAAAGCTGAAGCTATTAAGAATTTGAGACAGAAAGCTGAAAGTATGCAGACAGGGGAGGAAAGCTGAATGTACAAAGTCACTGAGGAAGAAAGCTGAATTACAGAGCTACTGAGGAAAAAAGCTGAAATGATAGTAACAATGTGGAATGACAGTGAAAATATAGAGACACTGAAGAAGACAGATGAAAATGTGCAGACACTGTGGAAGAAAGATGAAAGTGCATAGTCACTGAGAAAGAAAGCTGAAAGCAGATAAGGGGGAACAAAGCTGCAAGCACACTGACCTAGAGGAAAGATAAGATGAGATAATGTTGCTTATAGCCCAGCCGACTGCAAAGGGCCACACCAGGGCTGTCACCACATTAAAATTAACTCACCAGTCATTTAAAAAAAAAAAAAAAAAAAAAAAAAAAAAAAAAAACACCTTTCACACATCTCTTTAAATGGTATCTTCTAGAAATGCACCAGAAACTTCGTTAAAAATCATTCTTCCGTAAAATTTTAAATCAGATGAAAAATGTTCATCTCTCTCAAAAACCCAAAGATCACGTCAGGTGGGACATCTCTGAACAGGATCTTCATGGAATCTGCTGTAAAATGTTTGTGTCTCACATCGTGCAAGTCCCAACACTCCAAAAGAACATGTTTCACTGTGAGTGGCACATGACATGGAACACACCATGGAGCTTCTTCACTCTTTAAAAGGTAGGAAGGGTAAAATATGAATGGCCGGTGTGCAGCCGGCACAGAACTGTCTCCTCCCTATGACCACCAGACGACGAAGATGAGAGGAACTCCTTAAGGTTTGGATGGATCTGAAAGAGTTTGTTATCCATCTGTGTATTCCAATCCTCCTGCCAGAGTTCTCTGACACAATCGTTAATTTTGGGTTTCAGATCTGAGCAGGGGGATGTATATGTTGGACAGTTTCTCTGTTGTGGCATTCTTGGCCAAACGATCAACCATTTCATTCCCTCCAATGCCAACATGACCGGGAACCCAAACCAGAATAATGTAGTAACCCACCACTTTCACTTGGTAAAAAGTTAAAAAAGTGTAAAAGTTCTGGATGCTGAAGGTTGCGGTCAGCTATGGCCTCTAAAGCTGACAGTGAATCCGACAAAACCAGAAAGTTCCTCTTCGTAGATTTGTGAGATTATCCTCAGTGCTAGAACCAGAGATGTAAGTTCAGCAGAGTAAGCAGAAGCATCTGAAGGAATATGTTCTAACAGTATTTGAGAAGGAGCACCAGGGCAATAGACTGCACAGGCCACTCCATCTTCAGACTTGGAACCGTCAGTGAACATTTTCTGATAGGATGGGAATTTCGAACAGAGCTCAGCATACAATGCCCTGTATGCAAGAGAGCTGGTGGATTTTTTTGCAAAGCTGCAAGATCAAAACGAATCTCTGGTGTGAAAAAGGGTCCACGGAGGCTCATCTGGAACTTGGAAAAATCAGACACAACTCCTAGGTCTAGACCTGCATTTCCGCGTGTGAGGCTGCATACGAAGGCCAAACAGCAGAATACAGTTAGGGTTGTTTTCGAATTTGCTATGACACAATCATAGTAGTATCATTCAGTAATAATATTACCATTCAGTAATAATATTGCTAGTATTGATACTACCACCACTAGTATTGACATCACCATCGCATCTCTGAGACTGTTGCCATGGCAACCCTGCTGTTTAAGAATCCTCTAACCCACTCTCCTTTCTCCCATACCCATACTTATTGACACCAAGATTGGTAGTAATGTTGTCTTAATTTTTTTTCTTTTTTTTTTTTTTTTTTTTTGAAATATTTTGACCATTATTAGTATTCCTATCAGCAATAATATTATCATCATTACGACTTTGACTCACACATTATTTCCCTTCCAACAGCCTCATTCTCATTCAACGCCTTCTTCCTTGTGCTGAACTCAGAAGCAATCTGAAGCGATCAAAGATAAATAGATTTTTCGTTATTTTGTTGGTTTTTTGTTTCACCTGAGGAAGACCTTAGAGGTCAAAACGCATTGTGTGTTGTCTTGTGACTCGTTTGTCCATGTTTCTCTGGGCGGTTCGCCGACATTTATTTAAGATTTTCCTGGCAAGAAGTTTTGAGGTTTTTAATGTGGCTGAGAAAGTTCAGTTTTTTGAAAAAATAACCCCCAGAAATTTGGCTTCCTTAACGGCTGGAATGGTGGACTTATCCAGAAGAATTTCAGGATCAGCAAAAAAATTGACGACAATTGTGAAAATGGACTGACTGGGTTTTGGTACGTGTGAAAAGGTAAACCCGTTTTCCTCGGCCCACTATTGAATCTTGTTGACACAAAGTTGGAGTCGACACTGTACGCTGGCGTAAGAAGCTCCAACTGCGTACAGCACGAAGTCGTCAACAGAGAGGACTCGGAGCCCTGGCCTACCGATTTCACAATTTCATTGATTTTAATTCTGAAAAGGGCAGGAAAAGAAGGATGCTCCCCTGAGGTACACCCAACTCCTGCCCGTGGATGTCCGAGAGTGTGGTACCCACACGCACCTGACACTGTCAATCAGCCAGAAAGTTTTCGTTAAACAGAGGCAGATAACCATGAAAACCAAGTTTATGCAAATCCATAAGAATTCCTGATTTCCACGTGGTGTCATACGCTTTTTCTAGGTTGAAAAAGATAGCGACCACATGCTGCTTATTGACAAAGGTGTTGTGGATGGTGGTTTCCCAATGGATTAAATGGTCAACTGTCGAGTGGTACTTGCGGAACCTGCACTGTTCACTGGCCAAAAAGGCCATCGGTTTCCAGTTTCCACATCAGATGGGAGTTGACCATCTTTTCCATCAGCTTACAGAGGCAGCCGGTCAGAGCTATTGGGCGATAGTCTGATGGTTGGTACGATCCTTTACAGGCTTTGGGATGGGAATGATCAGGGCTTTCCGCCAGGAGGGCGGAAAGCACCCTGTGGTCCAGATATGGTTTACAGAGTTTAAGAAGGGTCTGGAGACAGCTTTCTGGAAGGTGTTTCAAAACTGATAATGAATGTCATCCAGACCAGGGGCAGAATCATTGCAGGTTTGTAAGGCTGATTTTAGTTCATTGATCGAAAAAGGAAGATTGTAGGCTTCAGAGTTGTCTGATGTGAAACTGCACGAGAGATTTCTCTCTGATCTGCTTGTTTCTTAAAAAGGCTGCAGATTCATTTGAAGATGAGGAATTCTGTTGGATGGTGGGAGGCCAACAGATTGGCAACAGCTTGTTTGTCAGTGATCAGAGCATCGGCAAGTTTCAGGTGATGAATGGAGGGGTTGGTGTTCTTCCCTTTGATTTTTCTGATGATGTTCCAAACTTTTTTTTCTTTGAAGTTTAGACGTCAGCCCAGAACAGAAAGTGTGTCCTCGATTTGGCACGGAGTTTCTGATGGACTCGAGCGTTGGGACCTGAAGGTCGTTGGTATACCTAACGCTGAGCCTGTTTGCGTATTTTTCAGATTTGTTGGCAGTCAGAATTAAACCAGGGTGTTTTGGGCAGTTGGGGTTTGTCGGAAGACATTGGAATACAGGTTTTAGCACAGTTTATCACAATATCGGTCAGAGATTCTGCTGGGTCTGGACTCTGAAAAAAATCAATTCCTGGAATTCTTTTGAAATATTGGTTGCAAAAAGATTCCAGTTTGCCTTCTTATAATTAAGACATTGTGAGACAGAGGCGGTTTCAGTTAATACAGGTTTTAAAAGAACAGGGAAATGGTCACTTACGTACAGATCGTCATGACAGACCACTCATAGTCCAGGACCAGCGCGAGGGTAACAAATGACAAATCTAGACACGAAAGTGAACCTGTGGAGGAGTGGAGGTAAGTTGGAGTTCCATCGTTCAGACAACACAAATCAAAGTCTGAAAGGACATCTTCAAGAAGCAGACCTCTGGATGACGAATTCACACTACCCCAAAGGGGCTGTGTCCACTGAAATCAACCAACAGCAAAAAAGGCCGAGGAAGCTCTCAATCAGACTGACAAGGTCCTGACGACAAACCGGGACAGAAGGTGGCAGATAGAGTGAGCAATTGTAATAGTCTTGTGGAGGGTGACTCTCGCAGCTACAGCTTGAAGGGAGGTAGTCGGAGCGACAGGACTAAACAGCAAAGTTTTATATAAAAAAAAGGGCAACACCACCCGACAGTCCCAATGTGGATGGTTGTGCAGGCTTGGAAAGAATATTAAAGCCAGAAAGAGTGAAGGTCTTCTGGCTTTGAATTTTAGTTTCTTAAAGAGCTACGATGTAAGGTTTTAACGTTTGACACAGAAGCTGCAGCTCCTCAAAGTTTGAATGTAAGCCACAGATATTCCAATGGATTACTGTACTGTCCATGGTGCAGAGAATGAATAGGAGAGAAATCAGGTCATCTCCTTGTCATCATCTGCATTCAGTGGAGCAAATTTATTAGAAAGTTGGACTGGACTGTTGGAGTCTTCAGACCTGTTGGCAGACTTGCCCACAGGCGAAGAAAGCCTGGATTTTGGAGATGGTGGAGGTTTTTTTCTCATCTCCACCATCTCCACACTGGGTTGAACTCCCTTGCCCCACACGGGCACTGCTCACAGAAGTTCGAGGTGGGAGGGCTGGCTTTTTAATCTGCCCAGCAGCAGAAGGAGTAGACTGCTGGGCAGTCTGAGGGTGGCAGATTTTTTGCCTCCACCACGGGCACCCACCTTGGACTGGGAGGAGGTGTCTTTGCTTCCAGCTTTAACATTCTACTTTGCAATGTTTTATTTGAAAATAAATTCATCAGTCTGGCAGCAGACTGACGGTTGAAACTTTCTTAATTGCTGAAGCATACAAAGACACTGTTGACGTTTGACTACCAACAACCCTGTCTATGTGCCTCAAAAAACGAGATTTTCTTTTCCATTTTAACTTTCTGGATGTTGGACTCCTGAATCCAAACAGGGCAGTTGCGTGAAGAGGAGGGGTGGTCGCCACCGCAGCAGTCGCACAATGAGCCGGGTCTTTACAGGGCCCATCATGGGTTGCCTTGCAACAAACACCACACACCTCCTCCCCCGAACAACGGTCTCTGACATGTCCAAACTTCTGGCATTTGAACACACCTCATCCCCCGACACATAATTTGCACATGGACATTTAAGTACCCTACTTTAATGACCGGAGGTAGCAAAGGGTTGCAGAATGTCAGAAAGAGGGGTGTTGGTGGGCACTCTTTTCTGCACCTTTTTTTAACTGTCACCCTATGCACCTCCGTCACACCTTGGGATGCAAGCTCTGTCTTGATCTCCGCTTCTGAGACACCTTTCAAATCCGGGCACAGAATAACTCCTTCAGACGAATTTAACTGCTTATGCGGAGTCACCCGGATGTCTCTGTCCATGAACCTTGTCGCCCTCAGCAGCTGTTCTGATTGCTTCTTCGATCTGCACTGGACGAGGAAAGAGCCGTTCCGTAGCCTTTTTACTGACTGAGGGTTGCCTGCTAGACCTTGAAAGCCCTTCTGAATTGCAAAAGGACTCAGAGTGGAAATAGGCTTTTCCTGCTCTGTCCCTTCAATCACAAGCCAAGAAGCCCCAAAACCTGTCCTCCGTCTCGCTCTCCATATCTGAGTCACTGTCTGAATCTGGTTGTCTGGAAATGGGGTCCACTGCCTTCCTCTTCTTTATGGGGGAATAATTTTTGATAAAGCCATGTTTTATGTGTATAAATTTTCGTCTCACCTTTACCCACCCACCATGGAGTCCAACAACGGGGCCAGGGCCAAGAAATCACTGTCTTGACCCTTCCAGGCTTCAGAGAGAGATATACGACAAACAGAATGTCACTAACCCTATCCCCCCTGATCATGCTCAACTCCCGGGAACAGAGAGCTGAGCACTGCAGGGTTAACTTGGCCAGCTGGAGAACTGCCTGTCTTGACCAGCCCCATAAAGGGGAGCCGATTAATACACCTGGGCCAGCATGTACCTCCTGTCTAGGAGAGGTTTGAGCCAAAGTGATGTGTTGAGGGCGCTGGCCCTCTCAATCACCAGGATCTCATCCTCCTCCGTCACAGGTCGCACCGCACGGCAAACACAGCGGATCTTAAGAAGACCACAGAGAGAAAAAGAGTGTGGAAAAGAAGACTTGAAGGGGAGATGAAGATAGAAAAGAGCCAAATAAGAAAGGCAGAAAACAAGAAAAGGAGAAAGGCGGGTTACTATTAGTCAGGATCCTCACCCTTAGCCTGTCTGACATGGGAAGCCCTACCAGGGGCTTCAACTCCTTACCACGTTGTGCTTAGGCCAAAACTGAAAGTACACAGACACTGAGGAAGAAAGCTGAAAGTACTTTAGTCACTGAGAAAGAAAGCTGAAAAGCACACAGACACTGAGAAAAAAAGCTCTATGGAATAGACACAGAGGAAGAAAAGCTGAAAGTACACAATACATGAGAAAAAAAAAGGGAAAGAACATAGAATTGAGAAAGAAAGCTGAAAGTGCACAGATATTGAGGAGAAATGCTGAAAACACAAAAGACATTGAGGAAGAAAGCTTTACAGACACTGAGGAAGACAGCTGAAAGTACACAGACATTAAGGAAGAAAGCTGAAAGTACACAGACATTGAGGAACAACGCTGAAAGTACACTGACATTGGGGAAGAAAGCTGAAAGTACACAGACATTGATGAAGAAAGCTGAAAGTACACATGCACTGATGAAGAAAGCTGAAAGTATGCAGACACTGAGGAACAACGCTGAAAATACACAGACATTGAAGAAGAAAGCTGAAAGCACAGACATTGGGAAAGAAAGCTGAAAGTACACAGACATTGAGGAAGAAAGCTGAAAGTACACAGAAATTGAGATAGAAAGCAGACAATACATAGACACTGAGTAAAAAAGCTGATTCTATACAGACACTTAGGAAGAATGCTGAAACTAAACAGACATTAAGAAAGAAAGCTGAAAGGGCAGACACTGGTTTAAACTTGTCTGAACGCATTTCATTCTGTGTAATGCTCAAACAAAACAATCTGGGAAATGATATGCCCAGCTCCCTACTCATTGCCTTCTTGCCCAAAGAAGCACAATTGCAACACATTGTATAAAGCATGACTGCAATGCATTTCATACAGCCTGACTGCAAAATAGTATACACAGTAGGACCGCAACCCTGTCCACAGAGGAGCATTGCAAAAGACTCCAGTGGCCCATTGCCACCTACACTTTCTATGTTTCTTAATGCATTGCCCTCGATGACGTGAGTAACACATATCAGATACTAAGTGCCTTCATTTACTGCCCTCGATAAGGTGAGTAACATACATCAGATACTAAGTTTCTTCATGTGTAGCCCTCGATAAGGTGATTAACACACATCAGATACTAAGTTCTTCATGTGTAGCCCCTCGATGAGGTGAGTTACATCCAACGGAGACTGACCTGAATTCTGTTCAGTTCCACCACAGGTCCGTGCTGTTTGTCTCTCACCATGGTGGCCTGGACCACCTTTCTGAAGGCAGCCTCCTGTAAGGTACCACACACCACTATTGTCACACTGTGTCCTGGCTCACTGCCAGATATATCACTACTGTCACAGTTTTAGTGCAGGACACGCACCACTATCGTCACACTGCGTCCTGGCACACTGCCAGATATATCACTACTGTCATACAGTTTTAGTGCAGGACACACAATAGTTTTACAATGTGCTTGTAAATGGCCATGCACCTCTAGTTACATAATGTGTTCTAGCACACATAGCAACACATTATTATTGCCATATTCTGTGAGGGGTATGCAGATTTTGCCACATCATATCCAGTTTCACAGCAAAAACACCACTATTGTCATATGATATCCAAGTACCCAGCCAGTAACTATTACCTTAGATTTAACGAAACTATTTAAAAAAAAAAAAAAAAAAAAAAAAAAAAAAATCAAATCAGGTGAGATGTCTCTGAACAAGATTTTCATGGGGTGGTCAGTGTTTATGGCTGATATCATATGAGTCCCAATACTTTATAAGAATAGGAACTCTACTACTAAAAGTAGTTTTTATGATATACTTACTTGTCCCAACAAATGACCTATCCCCACTTGGTGCAGAACAACTACCATACATCAAATTTTCCATAAAAAACAAACTGAAGAGTGGGGAGCTAACTCTATCTAGTACCACCCTTAGTGAGCTCACCACATTGCACCATAAATTGCCTGGATTCAGTTTTCACCCCCTTTTCCACCAAGCAGATGGGGGGGAGGGGGGGGGGGGTTTGCAGTGTTTTGGACAGATATGTATATCATAAAACTACTTTTAGTAGTAAAAATTCTTTCTTTTCTTTCTGCGTACGCAGGCTGATACTCCTGCAGACACTGCCTGTATAGACAGGCAGTGGAGTTCTGTGTGTATGACCATTTTTTTTATCCCACCATAAGGCAGCCATACTACATCTTCCGGGAAGGTGCATGCTATGTGTAACGTGTCATCCATACCAATGGCTAAACTGGCCTTCTCTTCCGAAAGTTGGTGATGGGATTTTACGTGTGTGCAAGATGCTGTGCGTGCGTTCACACATGGAACCTCAGTTTATAGTCTCATTCGAAGGACTGTATGGGGAATGGAGTCAGAACCAAGGTTAACTCGGAGGGAAAAATCCCCCAGTACTGAAATTTGAACCTGCAACCCCAGACTCACGAGTCCGGCGCTCTACCAACTGAACTATTCCAGCCCCCGTAGTAAAATTCCATTTCCATAAATTTCCCATACCTTCCATACAAATGCCTGAATATTGAAAAGAACTGTGGGATTGAGCTCACCTGATGACCAATCCAAGTCTTCAAAGACCAAACAAACACATAGCTGACCAGAATTCTAACCAAGAACTTGGCGCCATATGGCTGAAAAAGGTCCTGAAAGTCTCAGCTCACGTTTTGGAGGCCCAAGTATAGTTCCCACCCTCCCTTAAACATTCCATAACAACATAAAGCCCAAATTAAGAAAATAAAAATATGCGCAGGATCAGGGAAGGGAGAAGACCAGAGCCAAAAAGACAACAGGCCCATCCGTCCCAGTGGAGCCAGGGTTGGAGGATCTGGGAAGGTTTTATCTCTCACAGGCTGCTCTGGAGCAAATTTGTTTGCTGGATAGGCTGGGAAGCTGCATGGTTTACATGTCCACTGAGGGTGCTTGATTTCAAATGAGTGTCAGATTTGTGGCAAATTTATAGGCAGATTTTGTTTTTTCCTCACAGCATTTTTTAAAAATAGAAGTCATCTGTTTGATATGAGATGGACATTGTTTGAACTTTTTCCACAGCTACCAAGTAAGATATTCCAGATTGGGGCTGACTACCAAAAACAATTTTTTTTTTGCCTCATGAAAAGGTGTTTTTTTTTTTTTTTCATTCAGAGCTTTGAACTGACTTGACCATTCAAGTTGCCACACTGGGCAGACCTGTGAGCGGCCACCACCACAGATACCATAACAAACTTGACCTGTGCATGGCCCATCATGAGTTGCCTTGTAGCAGACACCACATACCTCCTCCCTTTCAGCATGGCCTGTCATGGGTTGCCTTGTAGCAGACACCACATACATCCTCCCTTTCAGCATGGCCCGTCATGGGTTGCCTTGTAGCAGACACCACATACCTCCTCCCCCTCAGCATGGCCCGTCATGGGTTGCCTTGTAAGCAGACACCACATACCTCCTCCCCCTTTCAGCATGGCCCGTCATGGGTTGCCTTGTAAGCAGACACCACATACCTCCTCCCCCCTTTCAGCATGGCCCGTGGGTTGCCTTGTAAGCAGACACCACATACCTCCTCCCCCTTTCAGCATGGCCTCGTCATGGGTTGCCTTGTAGCAGACACCATATACCTCCTCCCTAGGGCACCAGTACCACACACTACCAAACCACTAGCACCAGGAACACCTCACTGGGTTAGAATGTACACTCAACTCTGACATTCATGTGGCCCACCTTAATTGTCTGTGACAGTTTTGGAGTGTGGAAAGGCCAGAAAGAGGGTTTTTATAGCACTCCATCTGTTCTCTTTATGACTGTAACTCTATGCACAACCGAACTCCCTTCAAAGATAGCTCAGACTTGATTTGGACGTCAGAGACACTTGTCAGATCTGGAAACTAAAGGACACCCTTGGATGAGCTGAGCTGTTTGAGTAGCTGAATCCTATTTCTTGATCCACAAGTACAGTATCCTTCAGGAGTAGATCTGATTGATGCTTACATCAGCATTCTCCCAGGGATGATCTGTTCCTGAGTCTTTTCAATGGATATGGGATTGCCTGACAAACCTTCAAAGCCTTTCTGGATTGTAAAGGAGCTGAATGCTAACAAAGGGTAGTCATTATCAGCACCCTCCACTACCAGCCACAAAGCCTGAAAATCAATATCTGTTCAGAATTCAGAATCTGAATCCAAGACCTCTTCCTCGTGATCATAACCTCTCCTCTGCTTAAATTTCCCACTCTTCCCTGTTGAAGTGACATTTCATTCCTCTTGTACCCATCCACCATGGAGTCCACTTATTGGGCCAGGGCCAAGAAACTTGTGTCTTGACATTTCCAGGCTTTGGGAAGGGGTATATGACATACAGCAACACCTAACCCTATCCTTTCTTGATCATGCCCAGCTCCAAGGGACAAACAGCAGAGCACTACAGGGGTTATCTTGGCCAGCCAGAGAACTTGACCCAGCCCCAAGCACACAAAGACAATTGATACACACAGGCCAGCATGTACCTCCTTTCTAGAAAAGGTCCAAACCAAAGAGATGTGTTGACAGCACATGCCTTCTGAATCATTAGGATCTCAATCCCCTCCATTAGGCATCGCACAGCATGGCAAACACACAGCAGGTTTTAAGAAAACAAACACACAAAACAAGAATGTGAAGAAAAAGACTCGAAGGGAAGTATATGATACAAAAGATACATTAACTCACTGCTGCCTCGTCAATCACCTGTCGGGCGACGGGTTGAGTGCTTGGCACTGACATGTCGCCTGCCAGGTGACGACAGTTTTACTTGAATTTTCACATGTAGCTGTGCGATCTAAGGAAACAATCTTTGTATCTACAGAAAACTGAGGATTTCCTCTATTAGGTGGTATTCTCACTTAGTGTATATCTTGTCTTTAATTCTACTTTTTCACTCATTTTATGGGATAGCTGGAGATAACTCTAGCCACCTGTGTTTATCATGGCGTCGATACCAAAGCATCAGCAAGTGGTAGCTAACAGAAACATCTTATTTAAAAAAATAATTGAAAGAATAATGGAAGAAGGATCAGATGAAGAGCTGGAACTGTTTTCTGAACTTGCTGAACTTTACCAAACTGTTTTCTGAACTTGCCGAATCAGACAGAGAGGATATGAGTGACGATGGTGAGTTGTACATTATGTATACCAAATTATGATGAAGTTTTTGCATTTTTTCTTCAAATATGTGACAGCAGCACTCTGTTTGAAGTCTGGACCATGCACACAGCAGCTGTGTGTGTGAAAGATACATTGTTTTTATGTGTTTACTACACATTGTGTTTACTATAGTTATGATCTTATCGATTTTTCATCCATACCTATGTGGAAAAAAAGTTTTTGATGATGCCATTTTCCTACACTTTTCAAACCAGTGGTGAGTGAAATGTGTACTGAGCACAGGATTGTAGTATTTTTTTCTAAAAGAACATGATTTGAAGTTTTCAAAAACATATAATTATTGTTGTAATTGTTTTGGTTCTGTCTGTATATTTTTTGTAAAAATATCCAAAATAGTGCGTCTCAGCGTGTCGCAGCTGTAGAAGAAAGCTGAGTCTGCACTGAGTTAAGAAAGGCAGAATAAGAACAGAAAAAAATGCAGTTACATTTTGTCAGGAACCTCATCCTTAGCTTATCTGACAAGAGAAACCCTACAAGAGGCATCAACTCCTACCTCGTTGTGCCAGTCAGCAATTTGGCTGTACATGCCTAAAAGTATTTTGGAAAACTAGACTTCTATCCAAGCATTCTCTCTCTTGGAACTAAGGACACTGATCAAGGCTCCAACTCACACACACGTTTCGGACAAAGGGCCCCAATTGGGGCTTTTGTACAATTTGCATTTTTGGAGTAGTACCCCCTTCACAGATGACATGATGATCTCATTAGAATGTTCATTGACCTTTACTGTTTCAAAAGCAACCAATGATTGCAGAAATGTTTGCTGGGTGAGACAGCCACAGGGGTTTTTGCAAGTCACTGTCCATGTGTTATTGCGAGTCAGCAATGGTGTCTCAACTCAGAATTACATGGCAGAGAAGCTCTGAGAGAAGGTGGCATAATCAGCACTTCACAGAATAAGAAGTACTTCGAACTGAAGATTCGGACACTGAGGAAGACTTTGATGACAGTAATGAAGATTTTTTGAAAGTGGAGGTGAGAGAAGTTAAGATTCTGAACTCAAACCAGCAGCACTGATAGCTGAGGCCAGTGATAGAGGGAAGAGGGTGGTGGTGATAATGATGATGCAGCACAGGCCGAGCAGAGAGGAGAGCGTGTACTGGACATGACAGAGGAAAACTTTTTGCGGTTCCAGATGAAAGACTAGCATCAAGATCTTCGCCACCTTTCAATGGTGAACATGGCTTACTCACATCATAAGAATGCCATGCCTCCTTTCAGTTCTTTTTCAGCTGAAAACACATCATATGCCACCACCTGGTCAAGTCTACGCTTTCTGGCAAGGTTGTATATTTTATCATGTTATCATCCTATTACTGTTTGTTTTCTTTAATCTCACTCATACGCATATTATATGTGTAAAAATAATCCCATGCAAACACATACACCTACACATACACACTTATGAAGTAATGACAATGATAATTATAACATACTGACGTTTCTTATACTTTTAGGGAAAAAGCATGTGTGAGTAAAATGAAAAGAAAAACATCTCTTAGAATCTTTTAGATAAATAATGATTTACTGTGCTGTTGCTGTTCTGCAGTGGATGGATTGCAAGAGGTCCATGTCACCACTACCAAGGTCAATCCCCATACATGACAGATGTGACACATGTTGTGGGCAGCTCATGAAACCTCTGGCTGTCCAGGACTACATTCAGAATATGGCTGGGGTGGACAAAAGTGACCAGCTGAGGCACTGCTAAACCACAAGACCATGAGGTGCCGGAAAAAGCTTTTCTTCCACTCTTCACTCTGAGCCTCAACAAATGTGGCAAACTAGCCCACATACTTTCATTTATATCATTCTGCACAAAATTATTTTTTTGTATTCCCAGTTCTTATGGAACAGGGAGTACTTTAGAATGGGAACGAAGAAATGCTGTCTGTGTGTCTGTGTGTCCGTGGTCAAAATGTGTTGCACTCACTCCAGACAAAACTACTGGGTTGATCTTTCTGAAAATTTGTAGGTATGTTCATTATGGGCCACGGATGATGCCTGATATTTTAGTTTACCACTATAGCCGTTACTAATGGCTGTAATGGCCTGTAATGGTTTTTCTTCTTTATGGAATATCTCAGAAAGTACTTGGCCGATCTTTGTAAAAATGAGCAGGTACGTTCATTATGGGTCATGGATGATGCCTGATGAGTTAGTAAACTAACAGTTGTAATGGCCTGTAATGGTTTTTCTTCTTTATGGAATATCTCAGAAAGTACTTTGCCGATCTTTCTGCAAATTTGTAGGTATATTCATTATGGGTCACGAATAATGCCCCATGTTTTAGTTTACCACACTATAGCCGTTACTAACGGCTGTAACAGCCTGTAACGGTTTTTTCTTCTTTATGGAATATCTCAGAAAGTACTCAGCCGACCTTTGTGAAAATTAGCAGGTATGTTCATTATGGGTCACATATGATGTCCGATGTTTTAGTTTACCCGTTATAGCCGTTACTATCGGCTGTATCGGCCTGTAATGGTTTTTCTTCTTTATGGAATATCTCAGAAAGTACTGGCCGATCTTTCTGTAAATTTGTATGTATGTTCATTATGGGTCACGGGTGATGCCCGATGTTTAATTTACCCTGTTATACCTGGTACTAACGGCTGTAACGGTTTTTCTTCTTTATGGAATATCTGAGAAAGTACATGGCCGACCTTTCTGAAAATTTGTAGGTATGTTCATTATGGGTCACGAATAATGAGCGATGTTTTAGTTTACCGTTATAGCCGTTACTAACAGCTGTAACGGCCTGTAACATTTTTTCTTTATGGCATATCTCAGAAATACTTGGCCGATCTTTGTGAAAATTAGCAGGTATGTTCATTATGGGTCACAGATGATGCCCAATGTTTTAGTTTACCCCATTATAGCCGTTAGTAACGGCTGTAATGGCCTGTAACAGTTTTTCTTCTTTATGGAATATCTCAGAAAGTATTTGGCTGATCTTTGTAAAATTAGCAGGTATCTTCATTATGGGTCACGAACAATGCCTGATGTTTTAGTTTACCATTATAGCTGTTACTAATGGCTGTAATGGCCTGTACCGGGTTTTCTTCTTTATGGAATATCTCAGAAAGTACTTTGCTGATCTTTCTGAAAATTTGTAGGTATGTTCATTATGGGTCATGAATAATGAGCGATGTTTTAGTTTACTGTTAGAGCCGTTACTATCGGCTGTAACGGCCCATAACGGTTTTTTTTCTTCTTTAAGGAATATCTCAGAAAGTACTCAGCCGATCTTTGTGAAAATTAGCAGGTATGTTCATTATGGGTCACAGATGATGCCCGATGATTTAGTTTACCCTGTTATAGTCGTTACTAATGGCTGTAACAGCCTGTAACGGTTTTTTCTTCTTCATGGAATATCTGGGAAAATACTTGGCCGATATTGTGAAAATTAGCAGGTATGTTCATTATGGGTCACGGATGATGCCCTATGTTTTATTTTAACGTTATAGCTGTTATTAACTGCTGTAACGGTTTTTCTTCTTTATGGAATATCTCAGAAAGTACGTGGCCGATCTTTGTGAAAATTAGCAGGTATGTTCACTATGGCTTTAGGATGATGCCCGATGTTTTAGTTTACCGTTATAACCGTTACTAACGCTATATCAGCTCATAATGGTTTTTCTTCTTTATTGAATATCTCAGAAAGTACCTGGCCGAACTTGCTGAAAATTTGTAGGTATGTCCACTATGGGCAACAGATGATGCCCGACGTTTTAGTTTTACTGTTGTAGCCATTACTGACGGCTGTAACGGCCCAAAATAATGTTTTTTTTTTATGGAATGTCTCAGAAAGTACTTGGCCGATCTTTCTGAAATTTGTAGATATGTTCATTACGGGCCACGGACCACGCCTGACATTTAATTTACTTTGTTATGGCCATTACTAATGGCTATAACAACCCATAACGGTTTTTTTGTTTTTTATTGAATATCTCAGAAGTAAGTGGCCGATCTTTCTGAAAATTTGTAGGTATGTTCATTATGGGTCACAGAGATGCTCGATGTTTAAGATTACCATTACAGCTGTTACTTATGGCTTTTTTCTTGATGGAAAATCTCAGAAAGTTCTTGGCCGATCTTTCTGAAAATTTGTATGTATGGTCATTATAGGTCACAGATGATGGCCGATATTTACCAGAATAGCCATTACTAATGGTTACACCAGCCCAAGACAGTTTTTACTCTTTATGGAATATATCACACGTATTGAGGATAAACTGGGAGTACGTTTATATGCTTTGCATCTTTGTTTTTACTTATTTGTGTTGGTGTCAATATTAGCTGATCATAAAGTGCCCTATAGGCTATAATTTTAATTAAAAAATCAAATTTGGATATGGTCCGTCCTCTGGAAAAGTATTGGGAATAAAACTGTCAGTGCTGAGTTAATGCCCCTGTCAACAGAACCTAAGGGGACACAGAACCTGCAAGCTCTTACTGTGTTAAGATTGCATCTCATGCAAGGTACTGCTACAGTATGTCCCGACACACAATTATAAACCATTATTTCACACTATCTCCTTGTACATGGTCACATATCAGAATTGCCCCATTATTTCCTGGCACATTGTCATACACTACAGTTGTTACACACACCATCTCCTGGTACATGGGAACACTATTATTGTCAAACTGTATCCTGGCATATGGCCACATACCAATTTTGTCATGCCATGTCCCAGCAAATGGCAACACATCACTATCATCACACATGGCAATATAGTTACATTTTCACACTGTGTCCTGACACATGGCTACACATCACTATTGTCATATTTGTGTCCTGGCTCATTGCCACATATCCCGGCTATCATTCTGTGTCCTGGTAGACGGGTGGATTAACTACTGTTACACAACATTCCTGTACATCACCTCACATCATTATTGTCACATATTTCTTGGCATTCAGCTATACACCACTATTGTCAAAAAATGCACTAGCACTGAACCAAACACCGCTTTTGTCATGCTTTGCTTTTGCACATGGCTACACACTATTCTTGTCAAATTATTTTCTCGTACATGACAACATATCACACTATGTCTTGGTACACAGCCACAGACTACAAACAATGATTGTAATGTAATACTATGTCCTGCACAATCACACACAACAACTATCACACTATTCTTGTAAACTGCAACACAAACTTTTGCTGCACTACATTTTAGCACACAACACAACTACTGTCACACAATGTTTGGCACAAAGGCCAAAAACCACTATCATGATACTTTATTCAAGGTTGCCCAAGGCCTCAAAAACATTTTAAGTGTAGCATGCTAACACAAAGTGTAGCATTTTGATATTTTAAGAGTAGCATTCCAAATGTAAATACATCATTCGTATATGATGCGACAAGTCAGACTTCAAAGCATTTTCATTTGTACTCAGCTTCACACATCACCTTTTTGAAAATAAGAAGAATGCTAATATCACTATCATTGTGTGATTTTGACTTGACTGAACAAAATATATCAAACTGACCGACAATGAAACCAGCTGATGAGGCAGCAAAATCGTGATTTGCCTTTAGGGATTTTTTTTCCTGCTTTTTCTTTTTCTATTCATCAAACCTGGCATTTTTTTTTAATGAAATATGTCAACAACTGAAAGATTAAGTTGTCTCAGTTCCATTTCAGCTGCCGCCATGTCCGTGAAGCATGTGTGTGTGTGCGTGTGAGTATAAACAAAGCATTCTCAACGATATCACAGTAGTATAATTCATCAAAAGCATAGCATTTGGCAGCTCTTTATATTGTGGCAGATGGCCACACACCGCTGGTGTCAAAATGTATCATGGCGAACTGCCAAATACCACTTTTGTCACACTATGTTCTGGCATACAACACACACAGCTTTTCACCGTGTCCTGGCACACACACACAGACACTGTCACATATATCCTGGCATCTAGCCTCACACCACTTCTGTTGTCATATGTCCTGCACACACCCATACTGTCACATTATGTCCAAGCAAATTCTCAACCACCACCATTATAACTCTATGCCCTGTCACATTCTCAAATTACATCATGGTATGTAGCCACACATCACTTTGTCCCTGGACCACTGTGAGCAAAACAGGACATTATCATCTGAATCTGTAACTATCAGGCAAAAATATCATTCCATGCTATAAGAAATTGTTCAATGAATGCTTGTGAGCTTGTGGAATTACACCACCTTGTTCTCCCTACAACATCACACACCCTATCTTTTCTCCTCCATGACTTGTTTTTTTGCAGAAATAAGAGACTGTCCTATGAACATATGTGAGCTTGCGGTATTCTTCGCCCTTCCTTTCCCGTCAACCCACTAGCCCATCTCTTCGCCTGCCACATCCTTCTACTTATGTCAGGTCACAGTTAATAAAACTGTGACCTGACCTAAGTAGAAGGATGGACTCTATGCAGAAGAGTCCTTCGCTCCCACCTTCTATCAACTCCTTCCATGCCATCAACAACACCTCCCTTGCGCCTGGGCTTCTCAGAAGGCACAGCGAGTCCATGTAATGCCCTGCCCCCTTTACCCCTCCTCCCCCTACTCCTCAACCCCATCCTTCTTTCTCACAATCTCCCACCCCCAACATATTTTCCGTTGTGATCTAACCTTGGCAGAAGACACCAGGACCCCGCGCAGTGTATCCAGCCCTGTGGTGAGTTTCTTCCTGCCCCTCCATTAGCCCTGCCCCGGAGCCCAAGGCCACCACTGCCGCCACTCCTCCCCCTCTCCGCCCACCTTAAGGCGCGGGGTGTCCTGCAGGTGGAACATGGGGAGAGAAGGGCAGAAGAGGTCTGAGAAGTGGTGCAGCAGCACTAGGCGGTTTCTCAATGAGGACATGGGCAGACCATGCAGGTGGTTCAATTCCATGGGGACCTGAAAGCCACAGAGGGCCACATCAGGGCTGTCACCACGTTAAAATCAACACACCAGTCATTTAAAAAAAAAAAAAAAAAAAACTTTCACACATCTCTTTAAATGATATCTTCTAGAAACGCACCAGAAACTTCGTTAAAAATCTTTCTTCCGTAAAATCAGAAATCAGATGAAAAATGTTAATCTCTCTCAAAACCCAAAGATCACGTCAGGTGGGACATCTCTGAACAAGATCTTCATGGAATCTGCTGTAAAATGTTTGTGTCTCACATCGTGCAAGTCCCAACACTCCAAAAGAACGTTTCACTGTGAGTGGCACATGACATAGAATGCACCACGGAGCTTCTTCACTCTTTAAAAGTAGGAATGAGTAAAATACGAATGGCGGTGTGCAGCCGGCACAGAACTGTTTTTCTTCTTTATGACCACCAGACGTAGATGAGAGGAACTCCTTTAGGTTTGGACGGATCTGAAAGTTTTTGTTATTTGTCTGTGTATTCCAGTCCTCCTGCCAGAGGTCTCTGACATAATCGTTAATTTTTTGGGTTTCAGATCTGAGCAGGGGATAGGTGTGTTTTGACAGTTTCTCTCTCTTGTGGCATTCTTGGCCAAACGATCACCATTTCGTTCCCTCCGATGCCAACATGACCAGGAACCCAAGCCAGAAGAATGTTGTAACCCTCTGCTTTCAACTTGGTAAAAAGTTAAAAAAAAGTGTAAAAGTTCAGGGTGCTGAAGGTTGCGGCCAGCTATGGCCTCCAAAGCTGACAGTGAATCCGACAAACAAAACCAGAAAGTCCCTCTTCGTAGATTGTGAGATTATCCTCAGTGCTAGAACCAGAGCTGTAAGTTCAGCAGAGTAAGCAGAAGCGTCTGAAGGAATATGTTCTAACAGTATTTGAGAAGGAGCACCAGGCAATAGGCTGCACAGGCCACTCCATCTTCAGACTTGGAACCATCAGTGAAATTTTCTGATAGGATGGGATTTTTGAACAGAGCTCAGCATACAATGCCTTGTATGCCAGAGAGCTGGTTGACTCTTTGCGAAAAGCTGCAAGATCAAAACGAATCTCTGGTGTGAAAAAGGTCCACGGAGGTTGATCTGGAAACTTGAAAAATCGAACACAACTCCTAGGTCTAGACCTGCATTCTGCACGTGAGGCTGCATACGAAGACCAAACGGTGGAATACAGTTAGGGTTGTTTTTCGAATTTGCTTTGAAACTGAGGGGGTCAAAGACACAGTCATAGGCAGGGTTTTCAGGTTCCGAGAACAGTCTGACATAGTAATTCAAAGACAGTTTCAGCCTGCGGTTGGACAGTGAAGGTTCACCTGCCTCTGCATACAGGCTGTACACAGGGGTGGTGCGGAATGCTCCAAGACAGACACGAAGCCCTTGATGGTGGATAGGGTCCAAGAGTTTTAGATACGACGGTCTGGCAGAGCCGTACACAGCACAACCATAGTCCAGTTTGGAACGGACCAAGGCTCTGTAGAGGTGCAGCAAAGTTTTCTTATCAGCGCCCCAGTCAGTGTGCGCTATGACCCGCAGAATATTCAGAGCTTTCTGGCAAGAGGTTTTGAAGTGTTTTAATGTGGCTGAGAAAGTTGAGTTTTCGGTCAAAAATAACTCCAAGGAATTTGGCCTCTGTGACAGCTGGAATGGGAGATTTCCCTATTTTGATTTCGGGATCTGGAAAAAACTGATGAAAATTATGTAAGTGAATGCACTGTGTCTTCGTAGGAGAAAAAGTGAAGCTGTTTTCATCCGCCCACGGATGAATTTTATTCACACACACTAAGCTGGAACCTGCGCTGGACACTCGGGTACAGGCTTCCAGTTGCGTAGACAGCAAAATCATCCACAAACAATGAGCAGTCTGAAGCCTGCTGAACTGACTTGACAATGTTGTTAATCTTGATGCTGAAGAGGGCAGGAGACAGTATGCTCCCTTGTGGAACACCTAACTCCTGCTCATGACATCAGAGACAGTGGTGCCAACCCGGACCTGAAACTGTCGGTCTGCCAAAAAATTTTGAATGAAAAGTGGAAGATGACCCCGAAACCAAGATCATGGAGATCATGAAAAATTCCAGATTTCCAGGTGGTATCATAGGCTTTCTCCAAGTCGAAGAATATAGCCACTGCGTGGTGTTTGTTCAGAAAGGCGTTCCGAAGCGTAGATTCCAGACGGATCAAATGGTCCACTGTAGTATGATGTTTACGGAAACCACATTGTTCTTTCGCCAGAAGGCCGTCGGTTTCAAGTTTCCACATGAGTCTAGCGTTGACCATTTTTTCTCCATCAGTTTACAGACACAGCTGGTCAAAGCTATTGGACGGTAGTTTGATGGGTTGGAGAGATCTTTTCCTGGTTTGGGAATAGGAATGATGAGGGCTTTTCACCAAGATGGTGGAAAAGAATCCAGTAGTCCATACATGGTTGTATACATGTAGCAGGATGTTCAGACCTTTTTGTGGAAGATGTTTCAAAAAGTTTATAATGGATTTCATCTATACCCAAAGAGGAATCATTGCAAGAAAGTAAGGCGGATTTCAATTTGTTTAAAGTGAAAGGAAGATTGTAGTCTTCCATGTTGTCTGACGAAAAGTTTGCAGGGTGATTTTTCTTTAAGGGCTTTGTTTTTGACAAAACTGGCTGACTTGTTAGAAGAGGAGGAATTACCAGCCGCCGTGGCGAAGTGGTTAGCGTCGCGGACTCCCGGCTGGAGGTCGTGGGTTCGAATCCCATCAGAGTCATGTGGGTTTTTCTGCCCCGACCGGCTCCTACCCAGAGTTGAGTTTGCTGCGGACTCAGTTGGGAAGACTGGGACCACACACAGTCGAGTTTCATCCACTTAGTGGATGCGTTTCTGAGAGTGTTGCTCAAATTTCCTGACCAATACTGCAGGTGTCTGTATCTCTCGGGCCTGGTTGACGCCGGGGATATATTATGAAAGGAAGCATAGAGTACAGCCCTGTCATGTAGTCTCAGACCGAAATGGAAATCCGTAGCATCATCTTAATCATCCTCATTTCTCATCGATCAGCATAAAAAAATTATCTCAGATTCTGTGGCCCTTCATGCCCTGCTCTCATAGTGACCTCAATTTCGATGTCCTCTCCACGTCTGTGGTCTTGGTTTTGGTTCCGTCGGGGTCACCGGTATCGTCAAGTCCATGGGGGCTGTCGTTGGACGGACATGGTGGCGCCCTCTGGAGGGAGAGCTCACTCACACCGGCTCCGCGACTAAGCAATTATTGTCGTCAGTAGGGGGCTTAGTAGGTGGTGTCCTGCGTATGTTAGATCAGAACAGGCGCCACTGAACACCACTGAAGTGACTCGGCAGCAGTGCAGTGTCGTGGCGGGGCCGACCGGGCTGTGGCTGTGGACGGGGTGTCGAAGTGAGCGGCGTGGGTGCACTGCCTCTGAAGTGGCGCAGGGGTTGGGACAGCGAAAAAAAAAAAAAGAAAAAAAAAAAGAGGAGGAATTCTTTTCAATGGTTGAAGCAAGCAGATTAGCAACTGCTTTTTTTCTCTGTTATTAAAGATTCAGAGAACTTGAGATGGTTCACAGTGGGGCAGGTGTTCTTCCCTTTAATTTTCTTGATGATTTTCCACACTTTTTTCTTCGATGTTTTGGATGTGAGACTTGAGCAAAACTGTCTCCAAGATAATCACTTACTGGTCTTACATATGTGTTTGGATTTGGCCCTCAGTTTCTGATGTGCTCGG
>JADBJO010009790.1:0-17500 GCA_016801955.1 Conus betulinus
ATCAAAAACACAGCTGAGTACATGTTCTTAGCTTGACTAGGTGCCTGGCCATCATCCTAGGACATGGGTTGTAAAATCTACTCAAATGTTTTACGCTGACCAACCCCCATCCACCCCCACCCAACTCCCCCCCCCAACCCCCACCTCCCCCCCCCCCCCCCACCAGCCAAGCCCCAATAATGACACAGAAAACCTGCCTTCGATTTTGGTAAGTTCGGAA
Source organism: Conus betulinus (assembly GCA_016801955.1). Lineage (NCBI taxonomy): Eukaryota > Metazoa > Mollusca > Gastropoda > Neogastropoda > Conidae > Conus > Conus betulinus. Next base: position 221 of record JADBJO010009790.1, read on the forward strand.
AAAATTAAGACAGACACCAATCACAACTCCAACTGTAACGACCTATCTAACCCCTTCAATTCCGAAAATTAATAACATATCAACTCACGTGACATTGTGACGTAACCCACTATCTCACTTTAAATTTCCATACGTTCCTTTCGCTCTTTACTTGGCATGGGAGAGGATAATTAGGTGAATAAGATAGGAGTAGAAAGAATTGGAAGTGGGAGGTGAAGTGGCGGAAGGGGAGATGAGAGGTGTGGGTGGGTGGGGGAGTGGTTGTAGTGTAGTGTAGATAGAACGTGAGGGAAGGAGAAGGGGAAAGACAGAGAAGCTCAGAAAAATGGGGAGGAGGTGTGTGCGTGTGTGGTGTGCGTGCGCGCGCGTGTGGGTATAGGTGTGAGCGTGTGTGTGAAAGTGTAATGTGGGGGGGGTTATAGGAAAGAGAGGTGCAGAGAAAAGGTAATTGGGGGGGGGGGGGGGGGTCAAACTTTTGTGTGGCCTAACTGTTTTGATACTGGACTCTTCTTTGGATACATGCATTTAAATCTTTTCTGCGGTTGAGACCTGTAAACAATGTACCCAAATTTGCCTGCCAATATAGTTCCCTACGAAGGAGGTTTGCATCCTCCCCCCACTCACTGACTCGATTGGACAGATGGACAGAAATGGGACATCATGGTTGTGTTGGGTGAGGTGTTGTGTTCACGTGGTGGGCAACCATGCATTTGTTGGTCTTGCCTCTGTTGACGGTCACTTTTTATGGTTGGCCCAGCGTAATTTCAGGTTTGTGGTTGAGCCTACATACCATTGCTGTGGGTGCAGACTGCACCTGATAACATATCACATTAGCAGACGTACAAGTAAGATGTTGTAGTATTTTCCACGGACCGCCCATCCCATGGAGACACCAGTTCCTGTGTGTCCCTGGCATGCCTACAGGTGTCGCATTTCCTTGTACATCTCTAAAGAAGCCAGGGCACTCTTTGGGTCCATGCTCTACAAGTCGTCTTGGCACAGTGGGTTTGTAGATTTCACCCAAGTTTTTGAGTCTCCTGTCCACTGCAATGATACACTTGGAGGGAAACACAGATTTGTTTGGGGGGGGTTTGAGTACAGGAGATGGAGGTTCCTTTTAATGATGGCAGTTCTCGATGGAGCTCGAGGGTCAAATTTTGTGACCCAAGCTATCTTTTTGCTCTGCTTTTTACGGGGCTGATGGAGTATTGCATCTCTTGATTTTGCGGCTCCCTGAGAGATCTCTTTGAAGGCTTTGTCATAGTGCCAGCATGACAAGGGTTAGGTATCTTGCATATTCCTACTCTCTTTTCAGCTGTTCGTCTTTGCTGATTAACATTCTTAGTCTGGTCCCCATGCTTTTGCTATGCCTGAAGAAGACTGACTTGGGGTGGCAGGAGGAAGGGGGCCGGTGGTTTAGCTATGGCAATGCTTCTTCGAAAAAACATCAGTTTCGATGAGCCCCGCGGTATTTATACTCACCCCTAACGTCCAAGTATTCTGCTTCTCTGCCACAGGAAAACCGTCCATTTTTACCCGGGGGATGCAAATTCTGTAGGGTGTGTTTCAACAGCACTGGACAGCGGAGTCTGGTTAAGTGCTGGATCAAAACTATCATCTCGTAATCTTGATTTTTCTAGTTGAGGGTTTCTATCTGCTAGGGAGATGTTCCTTGTTCAACCACCAGAGAGGACCATCAGTGGAAATGGCGTGTCTAGATGTGAATGTACCAGTTCTCATCCAGTTCACCCATGAAAACATCCACATAGTCGCACGCATGGCAGGGCCCATTGCTGTCCCATGATTGGGAGCTGCAATCAGAGTCTACCTTCACCATCTGTGTATGCACAGGCATTGTTGTCAACGTGGCTATGTTTCAGTCCAAAACGCCAGTCCGTAAGGAACACTTCAGTGAGAAGGAGGTCATGCGCAGTTGGGCAAACAGATCGGGATTCCCATAGCTCGTGTACACACTTGGGATAACAGGGATTCCAAACATCTGGCATTACCGCCCCCAAAGTAGCCTGAGGGGGGGCCGATGGGTGGATGATGCCACTGCTTGTTTGTATCTCAGTGTCCATGTGTTTTCAGGGAATTTCTTTTGTAATCGATAATTTGAGTAAGGTAAATGGACTTGGGTTATAGTGCCCGCCCGCCCCCCCCTGGGCTTTGGAGAAATTTAGAATTGGTTGTATTGGGGTCCCAATGCCTGACAGGAGTCGTCTGTAGGATAGGGAAAGGGTTTGTGGGTATTGACCAGGGTGCTTTAGCATTTTGGCAGGATGTTCGTTTATTGGCATTTTTGGATTGTTTGTCACAAAAGTGGTACAACTCATGTTCACTCAATACTCGTGGCCTCTTGAGGCCAGTCGTCGGACTGCAGCATTTTGTATCTCTTTTTAGGAGGTGTGCTTGTCTGGTTGGGTCTGTTGCTAGTATTGCCAAACTGGTTGTCGTATTTTTTTTCCCACCCCTTTTCCTTCCGCTTTTTTTTCCCCCTTGTTAGTTTGTGGGTAGTATCTTATATCATAAAGATAGTGGGGTGATGACTGTGTTTGCGCATTTGTCTGCAAAACACAAGGTGCTAGACTGTGGGGGCATTGTTTGTTAGATTGTCGAAGCTTATTGCAGGGAATTCGCGCTGGCTTTCTGTGAGGTGTGTCCTTGATTTCGTTCTTTTCGTTTTTTTCGATTTTTCTTTGCAGTTGTCAAATTTTGATAGACATCTCATTTGATTTTGCGGGCATGCCACCGTTCAATGAATGCTTCCCGTCCTTGTCTTTTTCCCTCTCTGGGAATTTTTGCGCCCTTATTCCATTCTCTCGGGCGCACTTTCTTGTGGTTGATGGTGATACTTACCCTATGGTTTGTTCTTTTTTCATACGGATTCTTCTTCACTGTGTCGTTTATCTTGTGTCAGCTTTTCTTGCTCCACCCCTGTGTTATTTTCCTGTTTCTCATGGAAGCGATTGCATTCGGCGATGACTGCGGCCCAAGCATGGGTGCCCAACACTTGGGTCTGCGTACATCATGGGTTGGTCTTGGGGTTGTCGCAAAGCAGTCAGACATTCGCGGCAACATGAGATCTGATTCATTGCCGGCATAGTACATTGGTCTGTCCAGTATACCACATAGGGTGCTTAACTGTGTGCGGCCCTTCTTCTTTCGATAGGGGTGACTCCTTTTGAAGGCGTGATATTTCTTACTTTGAAATGCTTCTTGTGAGATCGTTTCTCCTCGCGAGATGGTCTAATTTCCTGGGCTGGAGCCGCCTGGGACTAGTAAGCGTGTTGGCCAATTTGCTGCGGATGGGTGTCTCAACGAGTACATTGCCAACACATTATTTTTCTGCTGCTATTTTGGACTGATCCCAGGTGGAATGTGTAGCTTTTCTATTAGATATGTATGTACCAACTCTTGTATATACGGACCCCCGATTATATATACTATCTTATCAGGTCATCTTTTATCTTAAAGAGTGCAAAATGTGAGACCCCCAAGTATTTAAGACCAGCGCGTTCATGGTGGTGTCGTACATGAAATTTCACGGGCTTTATGCTACGCCCAGACTCTGTCGTACAGCACAAGACAATCCTCGTCTCGCCAGGCGCTGAGCCTCTTTCATTGGCTAAACATCCGGTCGTGAGTGTGAATGAGACGTAAATAGTCTCAATATGACCGTCAATACTACATTGACAACAATCATGGTAGCCTGCTACCTAGACCTGATTAACGTACACTCCTCCACAGACGTGTAAAAGGTAGTAATACTCGTGAATGACAGCCGTGCTCCTTGTGTGTAGGTTAGTGTAGGTGGTGTGCGTGACGTTGTTGCTGTGTTGTGGGTGGTGTTCGTGGGCTGTCTTTGCGGCCGTGCACGCAGTCCCTGTGGCGCGTGCCGCTGTTGCAGAGTTGTATGCGCTGAGCGTGCTTGGCGTGTTGCTGTGTGTGCTGCTGGCTGTTTGTGGGTGTTTGGTGGGGTGTGTGCGGTGCCTCTTTTGTGTGTGTGTTGTTGTTTGCCCCCTGCTCCTGTGTCGTGGTGTGTAGTCTTGTCAATCATCACCTGTTCTGTTTCCCGCTTCTGTCGGCTCTAGAACCACTATTCAACATTGAAGGTTCACACGCCTTACTGCCCAGCACCCACCATTAAAAGCATTCCTGTCCAAGAGCTTTCCACCCCCAATAACTGATACAGCTCTGCGTCTGGTTTTGCATTAAGCGGACTGTCATTAGTTTATTAATCGTGGACCGTCCCCGAGTCACTCTCCTGCCTTATCGTGTCATTCTATTATTTGGGTGACTTACGTATACTGACTTTCAGCCTAGGTGAGTCTTGATTCAGCTCATTTACGCCCGATAAGTAATTGTATTCCTCACAAACCTAGTAACAATTACACAAAACATAAAAAACGTAGTGGCACTACAAAAATACTTTAGTACTTTGTTGCATCTTTGATATCTTTTTTCGTGCCTTACATGCTTCTACTTGTTATTGCTCTCATTTGTACAAATTTTGGGTGTGTATAAACCATTAAGTTTAAGTGTCACTGTGCGATTAGATGGGCATCATGACCTTACATGTGTGTGGCTTTTGTGTGTGGGTGTGTTGCTTCTGTGTGTGGTGTGTGGGGGTGTGTGTGTGTGTGTGTGTCTGTGTGTGTGTGTGTGGTGCGTGAGTGCGTGCTGTGCGTGGTGGTTGCGTGCTTGTGTGTGGTTCGTTGCGTGTGCGTTCGTCGTGTTGTGTGTGATTGTGTGTGTGTGGTGGTGTGTGGAGGTGTGTGTGGCCGTTCGTGTGTGTGCTTGTTGGTGTGTGGTGTTGGTGTGCTGGTGTCGTGTTTTGGAGTGAATGAGAGCAGGCGATGATGGGATGTAGAGATGATCCGAAGACTAGAGTCGCCACAGCGAGACCAAGTCGTCGTCTTGCTGCCTAGTCTGTCGAAATCACCCCCTCGCAGCCTGTAACTTTGGATTGTTTGCCCCCCATATTAGTCTGACAGCAGCACATCTTTCAGCGCCGAAGCCTGTCGACGCCCCCCCCCTACATTGCCCCCCGCAATCCGGATCTAGTCGATGGCCAAGCCTGATCAAAATGGATTAGGAGCTCGGGGACGACTGAAAACCGCGAGGACCGGAGATTGGAGCCGTTGGGTGTTTGGTCCATTTGTTTCTTTATAGCATGTTCAGTTTCAGGCGTCAGCTCCACTCCTAACTTGCACGACTCCTCATCCAGCACAGACATCGGGGCTGCCTGGGTTGTACTACATAGTTAGCTTAATGATCGGTTGGGAAAGCGCTATTGTTTACTCCCGGCAGTGAAGATATTAGTAACTCAGGCTTGCGATGATGGCACTAAAATTGTGGCCAACGTGTGAATGCGAACAATGTATTATTCAGCGTCTGATCGGCCTCCACGGACATATCAATTGAGCGGGGAGACCTTTTTCATTTTTTGTTTCAGTGAAGTATGTCAGGCTCTGCTTGCGAAAATGACTGTGCAGGATAAACCTGTAGCTCACACCGAGCAGGACCCCGGAGTCCATCCACGATCACACAACAAACACCGAATGATAGGGACAGAAATATCGTGTTCATGTAGATGATAGTAAGTTATCACACAGCTCCGCTCATCATAATGGACTGGAGGAACAACAGCGGTGTTACAGGATTTTATGAAATGTGTCAGCCCTTTTCTTCTTGAATTCTCACAGCACAATGATGGCAAAAGACAGTTGGCTACAGCTAGTATCTCGTGGTTCACACCAACATGATGCGTGAATACGACAAGTTGATTTTAAGAGGAAAAAATTATTCCATGGTCTACGACAGACTGTATGGTGCGTACGATCCCATATATTGGTAACAGGCAGATAGCATAGTGGGCAACAATACCCCAACAAAAGGATGGCAGAACAGACCCATTTTTGGTAATAGGATTGAAGCTAAATTTGGGCCTAACACACATGCTTAACAATGTTGCATGCAAAACAATAGCACTTGCCTGTGTAACAGGAAGAAGAAGTAAATTTGGGCTCCACAACCATAAATCTTGGATGAGCAGAAAAAACCAATATTGTTAATGGAAAGATCTATATCGCTGGAAACTTCCACTACCAAATGATGAGAAGAGAAATGTATGCGTTACATGCACCGAAGTAATTCAGGATCTACATTCAAACCCAGTGGATGTAGTGTCTGCAATTTACTTATCCAGAATGCCTCCCACTGCAGTCGTTTTTGTTTTGTTTCAGAGTGCACTTTCTCTATTGGTAGACATTTTATGTTGGAGAGTGAGTGTTGTGGCCTGTTGAAGTGTGATGTGATATGTGTGTGTCCGTGTTCTTGCACATGTCACAGAACAGCAGGTAGATGACGTTGCTTGTTTCGCATGTCATTCTGTTGCGGAGCCTGAACAACTCTCCCGTTCTGGAAGATTTGAACGAATTGGATTCCACAAGGTGTGACCTGACACAAGACACACTTCTCCTTCTCACATTTGTAGGATCCAGGACAGTCGTCAACAAGAGAGCTGGTAGGCAAGAGGGCATGAGCATAGTCCTCAAGGAGTGGCAGTTCCTTTCTGCCACTAAAGGAGGTTGAGGGACTGCTTTTTTTTTCATCCTCTCGCTGTTGGTGATGAGGCTCTGATGTAGCTCTCGTGTCCAGGATCTCGATGGTGGGTTGGCAGGGTTGTGTGTCACGATCAGAGGTGGGCGAGGTTCTGATACTTGTTTTGATTTGAACTGGAGCGCCTCTTGTCGGGGAATGCATCGGACCTTTTCTGCTGCCGTTTGGACAACGTTTTGCTTGTAGCCACGTGCCTGGAAGTGTTTGGACATTTCCCAGACCCTTTTCTTCAAACACAGCATTGTCTGAGCACAGTCTCTTAAGCCTCAGGAACTGGCTGAATGAAATGCTCCTGTGTACATGTCCAGGATGACATGACTGGGGACTCAGATAAGAATGTGCATCAGAGGGCTTTGTATAAAGATCTGTTTGAAGGAATCCATCTTTTAAGGAAATGGCTATATCCAGGAACGGGATACTGCATGGCGATGTATTGAAGGTGAACTTGATGGTTTCATGGAACGAGTTTATGTGATCCATTAACTGTTCCAATTCATCTTCTGATTTCACCCACAAGACAAAAATGTCATCATCTATGAAACGTTTCCATAAATGGTCAGGAATAGAAACAGGACTGGAGGCTAGTAATTGCTGTTCCAGCCACGCCATGAACAGATTCGCAACTGCGGGGCAAGTGGGGTGCCCATCGCTGTGCCAAAGATTTGGTGATATACGTTTTCATCAAAGCGAAATACATTGTTTTTTAGCAGCACATGGTCTGCCATTCGGACAACTTCAGTGGCTGGTGGGATATCGGTATTGCAGTGGTTGTCCAGGAAGTGGTGTAATGCTGTTTTGAGATCGTCATGAGGAATGTTGGTGTACAGGCCAACAACATCGATTGTCACCAACCTCGTGTCCTGATGGAAAGGCCCATATGCTAGATTCCACTGTTGTATAATGCGGAGCATGAGTGTGGAATCCTGAATATAGGTTGGAAGGTTGGTGACAAAAGTTGTAGCCAGCTGTCTACCAGTTTGGAGATTTTTTCCGTTGGTCCGTTTATTCCTGAGACGATCGGTCTTCCTGGAGGTTTAAATGGATGCTTGTGTATCTTAGGCAGGGTATAGAATCTGTGACATGTAACCTCAGAAGGCTCTGTCTCTGCCCATTTTAACGTGGTTTTACTAATGTATCCTTTGTTATATATATCTTTCAAAATTTGATTGGATTTTTTGGCGATTTCGCAAGTTGGATCTTTAGACAACTTTGTGTAGTGATTTGATTGCTCAGTTGTCTGTGTGCCTCATCCATATAATCCTGTACATTTTGTACGACTACTTTTTGCCTCCCTTATACCTCCGTGATACGTATTTTTGCGGCTGTGCACCATTTCTTTGAGCTCTTTAGGGGCTTGTCTTTCTTCCTGTTTCAGGTTATCTCTTGGAGCCCTTGAGCTTGTGAACAGTGAACACGAACACGACTCTGTAGTATCTGGCAGAAGCTGTCTAGAGAGCGATCATGTCCTGAGGGTGGGCACCATCCTGTTGGTTTGTGGAATTTAGGGGCTTCAGAGTCCTCAGCGTCTGATTCATCATCGTAAAAGTATTCTTGTAGTCGTACTCGTCTGCATCCTTCTTCAACATCCAAGTCCAGTTGTTGTTTGTCCAGTGAGCGCGGAGTAGGGCAGAATTTAGGTCCTAGAGACAAAACTTTCAGTTGTGCTTGAGATAAAGAGCTATTTGAAAGATTAATGACACTTTCGGTACAGTCTTCATTGCTGTCTTCACCAGATGGAATAGTTTCACTCCGAGTTCTGTTCCGACGCCTGAAGCGACGTGTTCTGCGTTTAGATGGGGTACTCCTTTGCTGAGCGTTGGTTTTGCCAGCTTCTTTTAAAAGAACTTGCAGCTTTTTCTTTTTTCTCTTGCGGACTGCACGAGGAAGCTTGCACTCAGCTTTGTGGCTTTGTAAAATGGCTTCAAATTCTTCGTAGTTAGTGTTTTGTTGTAGATCATACAGAAGATTACGAATCATCGATTTTTCTTCTGTGATTAACATCTGCCAAGAGTCTCTATACAAACTCACTATTTCCTTACCGGCACATTCCAATGTTTTGTCGACCATCGTGTGTAGGTAGTCAACCTTCGGCAGAGCTGCTTTTCCAAATCCGAGTCCCATTCCTTTGGGAATTACTCCATGTTGTAAACACGATGTCAGAAAAGTAGCATGGGAGCGATATCTGGTCAATTTATTTCGTTCCCTTGTCAATGCCTTCAAAGCACTGTCAAGGTTGGATGATGACATGGTACTGGATCCAACAGGGGATGCACTGGAGATCATCTTTAGGTGAGAAACGAACAGCACCACGCTCACAACGAAATATTACAGAGAAACCAAGCTTGGATCACAATTGTGATGCTTGCCTTTGTACATTCTATAATATATCCAAAAGAAAAACGACACAAGGACAATAAGCCGTCGTGGTTGAAAATGAAATTTTCGGCTTTATTTGCCTTCGTCAGCACATGACATCCTCCCTGAGTGCCAGCAGGTAAGGTAGTGAGGAAAGAGACGTAAATATTTCAATATGACGTCATATCAAACAAATTACGTACTAGAATGATACGTAACTCCACAGACGTGTCACAGGTAGTAATCTGATGATTAAAAGCTGTGTGTGTGTGTGTGTGTGCGTGCGCGTGCGAGGACGAGTGTATGCGCTCGTGTGTGTGTGTGTGTGTGTGTGTGTGTGTGTGTGTGTGTGTGTGTGTGTAGTCTTCAATTTAATATCTGTTCACGTTATGTGGTCTAGACATACAAAATAGAAGAACGCAGCAGCACTTTAAAATATACCAAGTAGCATCCAATAAAGATACAGCATCTGCGTCTCTTTACAGGTATGTAAAAGTCGGACCCCGAGTCAATGCCATTGTCACATATTATTGAGGACTTACTTAAAATTTCATCCAGGGAAGATTCAGCTAAAGCAAGTAAAGTCTTTAAAAAAAAAAAAAAATACCGGTTCACATCTTAGTACTTTCTGCATATTTGATATCTTTTTCGCCATAGCTTTATTTTATGCCATTTGTAAATTTTGTTTTAAAATCATTAAGTTTAAGTCTGTGGATCACAGAGGTCATTGACCTTACATGAAGTGTGTGTATATGTGTGTGTGTGTGTGTGTGTGTGTGTGTGTGTGTGTGTGTGTGTGTGTGTGTGTGTGTGTGTGTGTGTGTCTGCGTGTGTGTGTGTGTGTGTGTGTGTGTGTGTGTGTGTGTGTGTGCATGTACAAAGTTGTCAGTACAACTTTGAGTTAATCTGACAATAAATTGGTTTCAGTCAGTCAGTGTGTGCATGTGTTTGAGAGAGAGGGAGAGAGAGACAGAGAGACAGAGAGACAGAGACAGTGAGATTGTTTTGTTAAATGATCCTCATAACTTTATAATATGTGTCAGTTTTCATGATAGCCTCCCCCCCCCCCCCCCCCCCCCCCCCCACTCCCTACACACAAGGGAAAAAATAATAAAAGAAAAAGAAAGCGGGCTGGGGGGGGGGGGGGGGGGGTATAAATACGCCGTTCAGGTCGTCCAGGACGGAGAAGCAATCAGGCTCCACTACAAAATGATGGTGAGCATATTGTTACAGGAGAAGTAATCGGGCAGTATATTTATCGAGGGCTGATAGCCAGAACCAAGTATCTAAATGTTCTCATAATTTACAGGAGTGCGATTTTTAAACTTTCGGCTGCCATAGCATGAAAACAAATTAAGTGAGCTCCTCAAAAATTTTACACAAAGTAAATCAATATCATTTCTGCTCACAGCATATCCTTGATTTTGATTTATCTCGTGTGTGCTAAATGTAAACAATACAATACAATACATGCATAAGATGATTGATTTTCGACAGCTGAAAGTACCATTATTAAGGACAACCAGAAGCTGGTATCTGAAAGATACCAGGTTTTTCCAAAACTGTTCTGAAAGATTTTCCATCAGTTCAGATAACAAGAACAAAGTGACTGAAGATGTTTGGTTTCTACAAGCTTGAAGCGCCATGAATGAGGACAACCAGTATTTCAAAGATACCAGGTTTTGACAAACGTTTGTATGGAAAGCATTCCTCACAATGTAATTACAGGAACATCGTATTTTGATGTACTGGGTACATGCAAAATGTCTCGTAACACAAATAGAATGGCCTAAATCGAGTTTTGTTGTTGTTGTTGTTGTTGTACTAGGATTTTGTAGTTACAAAACTTGGTCTTTGGGGGCTGACAAAATGTGTGTCTAACCTCATATTATTATGCAAGTGTATCTTGAATAGTTCTTTTTTTTGTTCTTTTTCTTAGTTATTTAGTGTCCACAATGATCTGTAAAACAGTGAATGTGGGACTCGGTGAATGAAAGCCGCGGCGAGCGGTCGCGTTTTTTGCTCTGCTCCGTCTGTCAGCCGAGTGAGCTGAGTTCGTGCGACTTAGTTTTATTTTCCTCTCATGCCGTCCAGTGCCTTAGCTACTGTTAGCTAAGGGTCGAGTTTGGACATCATAGAGTCACCTTTTGTGTCGCGTTGTTGGTTGTTCTTTCGTCAAGCATGGCTTGTGGAGTTAATCCCGTATTTGTGAAATCAAGAGATATTCCCAACTTTACCGGTGATCGTCCCCCTTCCGTCCTCGAAATGTGTATGGCAGCGGAGCGTGTGTCTGGTCAAGGCTCCATGGTCGGCGCGCAGCTCATAGGCGGACTGTGGAGGCTGTATCCTGCTACCAGGGAGACAAGATCGACGCTGCTGATGCAAGGTGTAAGGCTGAGAGGCACTGTGATACAGGTAAAAAACATCAATCCTTTTATTCTCAGAAATGATACAGGTGAAGAGAAGCCGTCCACAAAAGTGTGGATAGACAATATACCTATTTCTGTCGCGGACTCTGAGATTGAGCACGCCTTAGTTAAGAACGGGTGTGAGCTGCGCTCTACCATTAAACGTGAAAGAGCGAGGGACGCTGATCGCAAGTTGACACGCTTCCTTACAGGTAGGAGGTTTGTTTTCATAACTGTCCCATCTGTGCCCCTAGACATAACCATGCAAATGAGCGTATTCATAGCCAAGGTGTTTCACAGAGAACAGAAACTGGTTAAAAAGACTGTTGTGTGTTCTCGATGCCTAGAAGAAGGCCACCACGCATCGAACTGTGTGAAAGACGTTGTATGTCGGTCGTGCACCAAAGCAGGACAGAAGAGAGGTGACCCTCAATGTGAAGCTTTTTCAGTCCCATCTCAGACAGTTAGTGAGAGTGCGAGTTTGAATGGAAAAAGACAGGAGACCGGAAGAAGTGAGCAAGGTGTTAGACAGGAGCTCAAAAACAAGAGCAAAAAAGAACGCACGGAAAAGAGTGAGTGTGATGAGCGTGACAGAGAAAAAAGCGTTAAAAAAGACAAGGCGTCCAATATTCAAAACAGAGGGCGGTCTAATGTTCGCCAGACAACACTGAACCCCACTATGCTGCTGAACAGATCTCCACGGCAGAGGTCTGAGACTCCCAAGCGTCGTCGGTCTGTTGAGACTGTTAGCAGCCCGCAGAAGAAGAGCAAGAAAACCGGTAAGACATCAGGTGGAGACCATTGATTCCTCCGCCCTGGCAGACTCTGATTACGAGGTCGGAGAGGAGCATGACTGATGCCCCTTGGCTCTCGGGTCGACAACTTGATGACGGACCCGATACGTGACAGGACTAGGATTAAGGAAAACGGCTGATATTGTGAAAGTTGTGTAAAGCACTTTACGTTTATAGTGATATAAGACCTAAACTACTCCAACAATGGATAAAATTCGTGTCATATCCCTAAATGTAAGAGGGTTGAAAAATAAATTCAAAAGAATATCTATATTCAATTATTTAAAAACAAAAACACTTCGATATTGCCTGCTTGCAGGAAGCACATTTGACTTAAGACGATGTTCATGTTTGGGAAAAGCAGTGGGGATGAGTAGTTCGCTTTAGTGAAGGAACCAACAGGAGTAGAGGAGAAGTTATTCTGTTTTAAAAGTTTTTTACAGGGAAGATTGATTTAAAGCTGTCACAAGACAGAATCCTGATTGTGTCGGTTACTAATGAAAGTCACGATTGTATGTAGGCAAACGTATATGCACCAAATAGCTCTGAGATAAACTAGCCTTCTTTAAAACAATTCAAGAACAATGCAGTGATTTTTCTCAAAACCAATTTTTGTTAGTGGGAGACTTTAACTGTGTCCTTGATAATGAGAAGGACATCATATCAGGTCAGCCACACCGAGACACGGAAGTAACTGAATTTAATAATACAATACTTCCACTGGATTTGACTGACACGTGGAGGTTATTTCATCCAGATGAGAAACAATTTAGTTGGTGCAGACACAACCCATTTATTGCTCGGCGTCTGGGACTTTGCCTTATATCAGACCCCATGGCGTACCTTTGTGTCTCATGTGAGATGGTAAATGTCCCAAGCTCGGATCACAAAGCAGTTGTTGTTGAGTTCAACACCAGTGACTGTGCGTGGTCCAGGGTACTGGAAGTTCAATAACAGCTTTTTGAAAAATTCCCATTTCCTGCAAAAAATGAATAATATGCTTGACAATTTACATGCTGATTATAGTAATCAAAATGTTACCCGCATAGAAAAATGGGAATTGTTCAAAGTCGAAATGAAAAATTTTTGCTGCGAATTTGGCAAAGAACAAGCTTGTAACAAAAGGAACGAGTACAGTAAAACTCAAGCAAAACTGACAGAAGTAGAGAAAATCTTAATAAGAGATCCCAATAACAAAGAAGTAAGCACAACGTTACGGGGTTAAAGCAGAACTAGAACTAATGCAATTACACCAAGCCAGGGGAGCACAGATCAGATCCAGAGTAACATGGGTTGAAGAAGGGGAACGTAATACTAAATATTTCTGTAACTTGGAAAAGGCAAGGGGAAAAAAGAAAGTTATATCACAACTATGCACAGATAAAACAGACATTTTGATTGATCAGAACGACATCTTACAGGAACAGGTAAGTTTCTATACAAATCTTTATAGTCAAACTACAGATGTAAATGACATTCACGAGGAGTTGTTCAATATTTAGGAAATGAAACTCCCACGTCTGGATGTAAATGAAGCGCGGGTATGTGACGGAGCGGTCACCATAGAAGAAATGTCGAACGCTTTAAAGAAATTAAGAAATGGCTCAGCACCAGGTATTGACGGTATAATACTATGCGGAATCAGGCAAGGATGTCTTTTTCCCCCCTTGCGTTCATTTTATCAGTTGAACTGCTAGCCATTAAAATTAGAAATAGCACCATCGAAGGTATAACGTTACCGTCTTTTGGGAGATAATCCAAGTGTTTAAAAATAAAACAAATGGCCGACGACACGACAATGTTCCTAAAGAACACAGCCGACATTACTAAGTCATTACAAATTTTAGACTGGTTTACAAAGTTTTCAGGATTAAAACTAAATTTACAGAAAACTAAAGCCCTGAGGATTGGCACACTAAACGGAGAAGAAAGGCTTATTCCAGTTTACTGTGATCAACAAGATCAAAATTTTAGGCATATACTTTGAAAGTGATAGAATGGCAAAAAACTTTGAAGATAAATGGACACACAGAATAGATAAGATGACAGCACTTATTAAAGAATGGAGTAAAAGAGACCTGAGTATTCAAGGAAAAGTTGTAGTAATAAAGATATTTCTGGTTAGCTAATTCATATACATTATGCAATCAGTTGGACTGCCGGCCAACATCTTAAGTAGATAAATACTCAGTTATATAGATTTCTTTGGCAGAAAAAAAAATATGTGAACAGAAAGGCTTTCGAAAAAGTGAAAAGAAAAGTAATGGAAACGGTTTATAAGGATGGAGGTCTCAGCATGATAAGTTTAATAGAATTTCAAAAATGTTTATATTTACAGTGGGCTGGAAAACTCTTTCAATCCACCGATCAACAAAATTGGAGTTTAATACCAAAGTGGCACTTACAGAAACTAGCCAAACAGAACAATATTTTTCATATTAACTGTAGAGCACACGACGTGAAAGGAATAGATAGAGTCGACAATGAGTTCTGGAAAGAAGTCTTAATTACCTATTTGAACTCCAAGCAGATTGTGAGACAAGGAGAACTGAAGAGCTCTGAGTTTCAGAATCAATTGTTGTTTAACAATTTACTTATAACATACAGGAACAAAACATTATTATTAAAACCTGGTACAGGAAAGGAATGAGAAGGTGAAAGATGTAATGCATCATACTGAAAACAGATTACTTACATTGCAGGAAATACTAAACATTGTTGAAGAAAACAGGGCAAACGTAATACTGGAATATCATATCCTCGTTAATGCTATTCCACGTTCTGGCTACAGTGGATTCATAGAGGTGAACAAGAGAATGAAACTCGGCAGTGCGACGCAAGTCGCTATAACACAAAGCCGAAAAATATTACGAAAATCTTACAAACCGGAAACCCGGAGGTCCCATGTTCTTTTCACACTTTGGAGGAGAAAACTTGGTTTCGAACTCAATAGTTCAACATGGTCCAGAGCGAAAGAAATCACTAAAGAAACAAGGCTAAGAGTTTTGCACTGGAAAATCCTTCATAATATATATCCAACAAATATTATTCTAAATAAAATGAAGGTAAAAGATTGTAACAAGTGTTCTTACTGCCCTGAGGCTGTCGACTATATTGAACGTTTTTTTCTGTGAATGCCCAATTGTAAACCATTTTTGGACTTTTATTTAAAAGAAAATCCACTCACAAACAAATACTCCCCTGAAATTATCAATACGAGATATATTATTTGGTGTCAGTAAAATGCGATATAATAAGGAAAACTATAAGTACATAAACTACCTCATTCTAATTGGGAAAATGTGTATGAGCATTTAAAAAAAACCGAATCCGCTTTATCTCTGCAGTCCATCTTTGAAAGAGAAATGAAATGTGAGAAACTTATGCAGATCTTGACCCTGCTGCCCCCCCCCCCCCCTCTCTCTCTCTCTCTTCTCTCTCTCCCTCTCTCTATCTCTCCCTCTCTCTTTCTCTTTCTGGGTTTGTTTGTGTGTTCCTCTATCTGTCTCTGCGTTGTCTCTCCCTCCCCCCCCCCCCCCCCCCCCCCTCCTTTCATGCGTCCCCTTGTACCTCCCTTCTCTTTGTGTATGTCTGTCTTTCTGCACCTCTGTAGACTTTTTTGTGCAAGCAGTGATTATTATTTGTTTACAATGCCTGGCGGTCTGACTGCTCTCTATCTATTAGTTTACATATACATATGTGTGTTGCAGCCTTTATTCTTTATTGAAACGATGTATTTTGTTTGAAATGTCAAACGGAACAGTATGGGAATGCCTGAGCGCGTAACGTTAAAAAATTTATGAGTCCGCACATCGTTTTAACAATTGTTAATAACAGAAATGACAGCGGGAAAGAAAGTGGGGGGGGGGGGGGGGAGGGAGGGAGGGAGGGTGAGGAGGTTTTGTGTGTGTGTGTGTGTGTGTGTGTGTGTGTGTGTGTGTGTGTGTGTGTCCAGTCTCTCCCTGGTGCCTTCCTTGCTTTTTCGTTTTTTTTCGCGCGAATGATCGTTCTTGGAGAGGCTCGACCTAGTCGTAAATGGGCGAGAGCTTCACATTTACATTTGTTTGGGCTTACTGGGCACTTATTTTTCCTCCAAGAAAAATCTCTCTCTCTCTCTCTCTCTCTCTCTCTCTCTCTCTCTCTCTCTCTCTCTCTCTCTCTCTCTTTATCTATCTCTCTCTCTCTCTCTCTCTCTCTCTTTCTCTCTCCCTTCCTCTTTTCCCATTCTCTTTGCAACATTCAGAATGAAAATGTCAATGCACTAAACACTATTACAGAAACAAACCCAGACGACTCTGTACCAATGGTCAGGGCACTGAACTAGCAGGAGAATGTTCTTCTCCGGAGGCGGTACATACAGATATGAAGGGAAAGTGAGAGTCGAAGAAAAAAAAAAACTGAGAGAGGTCAAAAAGAAGGTAGGGGAAGCCGGCATGGAAAGAGGGCTCTTCCTTGAATGAATATGATTTGATAGATTGATAGGTTGATAGATGGGTAGACTGATTGAGATACAGACGGGTGGACAGGGAAGCCAGGAAATAAATGGACAGATGGATTTGTGAGAGAGTGAGGTGTGGGTGTGGTCAGGGGGGGGGGTGACCAGGGGGTCGAGGGGGTCGGGTGGGGCTGGACAGATGAGAGGGAGGTGAGAGAGAGGGATACTTACGATGCAAGAAAGAAAAGGATCTACTATTTCATACGTGTGTCCCAGTCCGTGAGTGTACGGATGCATATGTCCGTGCTTGTGTGCGTGCGCGTGCATTTGGACGTGGGTGCAAATGAAATTGAGGGTGAGGTAATACGTTTGAGAGAGAGGGTGGGCGATTCCGGGGATAAATAGGAGAGAGCTGGAGTGCTGATACACAAACAGGGAGATTGGTTACGAGGTGAAGACATGTTATTGGCTATGGTATTTATTCGCTGTAAGAAATCAAACTGGAATAATGTAGTACTTTTCACGATTCTCCCTTCCAGATACCCGACTCTTACTTTTCTTCTCAATCCATATCATGCAATTGTTGAGCGTTCCGTTAAAGATCCTTCCCATCCAAACTCCAAGAAAAAGATAGATTTCATTACACATCAGGAGCCTAATCTCC
>JADBJO010009790.1:22500-25799 GCA_016801955.1 Conus betulinus
CGTGTGCATCCCGTAAACTTGCTCGTTGCTGTTTCGCTGACAGGTAATGAAAGTGCAACTTCAGTCACGTCCAGACTTTCGCCTTAGGTCTTACGTGCTCTTTCAAGAGAATCCCAGGTCACACTTTTTCCCGTTGCCAGCAGGATTTTCCCTGCGGTCAGTGAGTCTTTCCTCACCATCACTGGACTTTCCCCAAGTGTTGGCCAAAAGGCAGACAAGGAAAAGATGCACCTGAAGGCGCAGATAGGACCCAGAGAAGTACTGTCCTCAACCACGAAACAAACTAGCCTTAGGTTTGCTATGGGCTCAGTTGGAAAGACTGTAACCACATATTCTGATTCTATTAACTGAATGAATTCGTCTCAAGAGTGTTGCTCTAGTGTTGGTTTTGCCAGCACCACAGGTGTGTTTGTTTTGTTTCTGTGTTTGTAATGGGCACAAAGGAACTTCCAACGGTCATCATTAATACTGTACATAGACCTCATACAAGGTTATAAAACACGTTACACACCTTATTTCAAGTCCATCGAATCCTGATATTTGGTTAAAGCAAATCGACAAATTTCGGTATCACATTGTTCTGATCATTTGCATCATCTATAATAAGCATTAGCTCCCTGTTAGTTGACATATGGGGCCTATTTTGTTTGGTAGTTTGTATAATTTATGTCTGTCAAAGAGACATATTTCTCTATTTTATATCTATAGTCCAGCTCTTTCAAAAAAGATGTTTAGGCTAGGTTTTCGTTTTGTTAATTCTACATCTATAAATGATATTTCCCATTGGAATAATCAGATCTTACGTGCGATTGGGTTTCGTTTTTTTTTTTTAATCGGAGCCAGAGGATATAATCTCAACATTTATGGAACAATCTGTCACAGTGTGAACAGTTCACTTTAAAAGAAAAGCATTGAAACCCTTCCCAGAAAGTACGTGTAAACTAACGATCCCTCAGGAAGGTATTAAGTGAATCTTTCTCTCTGTTACAAAAAAATTGCATTTGTCGAATTCAATAACTTTAATACATCTCAGAACGCTCTTTGTTATCAGAATTTTATCGCATATTTTCAACTGGAACCATTTTAGTTCTGTTTCCTTAATTTTCTTAATCCTTGTAACCACCAATACTACCCAATCAATAGGTATATTAAGACGTTGTTCTCATGTGACAAATGTGTTAATGTTGAAAACGTCATTGGCTTCCACCGTGATATCACAATTAAAGTGTATTGCTGAGGTGTCTCATCTTTCGTCCCTGGTCGTTGTCTGACTCCAGATGATGAAAGGAAGCATACAATGCAGCCCTTTGTTGCAGTCTCAGACCAGAATGGATCTCTGTGGCATCACGTGCATAATCTCATCCTCATCAGTCAGCATTAAAGAAGGACCCCACAAAACAACACACACACGCACACCCGTGGTCATGCCTATCCAGCTCCCATGATGACCTCAGTGTCGATTTCCTCTCCACCTCATATACGCGGTGAGTTCGTGCCGAGGTCACCTGCATCAACGGGTTCATGAGGACGGTTGAGAGACGGACTTCAAAGCGCTGAACGGAAAAGGACGCTCACTTTCGCTGGCTCTGCGACTAAGGAATTATTATGTCAGTGGGGGCCTAGCAGATGGCGTTCTCTGTGTGTTGGGTCAGACACAGGCACCATTTAAAACACTCTGCAGTGACTCAGTATCAGATGGCATTCTCTGTGTGTTGGATCAGAAACAGGCACCATTAAACACCTCTGCAGTGACTCAGTATCAGATGACGTTCTCTGTGTGTTGGGTCATTAAAACAGGCTGGCACCAGGCTTCATTACACCTCTGCAGAGACTCAGTATCAGATGACGTTCTCTGTGTGCTGGATCAGAAACAGGCTTCATTAAACACCTCTGCAGTGACTCAGTATCAGATGACGTTCTCTGTGTGTTGGATCAGACACAGGCACCGTTTAAACACCTCTGCAGTGACACTTTCAGTGCAGCGTCTTCTGTGGTGGGTTGCCTCATGAAGATTTGACTTTGATCGCTCCATGCAATTTGCCAGTGCCATGGCTGAGACGGAACAAGCCGGGTGTGGCTATGGATGAGAGTCTTCTGTGGGGGTGCCTCATGAACGGTTTTGGGGATAAGGGCTCAAATGTGACAGGGAAGATGAGACGGAAAAAGCCGGGTGACGACGACGATGATGATGATGATGATGATGATGATGATGATGATGATGATGATGATGATAACAATAATAATAACAACAAAATAGTGATAATAATGATACTACTGCTACCAATAATAATCATCATAATAAGAATGATGACAACAATAATAATAATGGTAAACATCATCATCATCATCATCATCATCACCACCACCACCACCACCACCATCATCATCATAATGGTAAGGATAATAATGATTATAATGATAATGATAGCAATAGTAATAATCATAATCATAATAACTGTATTGCTGTTGTGTAGGGTACATTCAGACACCAGGGCTAGACGGATCCATTCCATGTCAGCCACGTGTGCAAAGCTGCATCGCTCTTACCAGACCACCAGATCACGTGATCCTCCTGAGCACTATCACCTGGAAGACAGCTGGCACACCCTACTTATTTATATTCCCGGGTGCGTGTGACTCACGGCGTGATTCTGTCCTCCCAAACCGTACTTCCCCTCTGTTCCTGTTCCCTGATGACTTCGGTAATGGAGCAAGGCAAGCACCTCATCTGTCCTTTTTCTTTGACTCTGTGTCTGACGGTTCAGAGTGCACACAGTTCAGACTTCGCTTTTCTTTCCACGCTCACCACTTGAAGCCTCACCGACTGCCAGGACGTAGTGTCTGGAACTGTTCAGAGTCAGTGTGGCCGGACCTGGCTGACCATTTTTTCCTGCCTGTGATCTGATCTCTCTGTGCGCAGAGCACGAAGATGAGGCCCACTGTCCCTACACCTCCGACACCTGTGGCCAGGGAAGGTAACCCTGAATAGCGCTCTGCTCCATACAGTCTTACCAAACCGTGGAATGAACTACTCACAATTGCCAATGTGTTCGTTTGCATGTGTCTCTTTGTTCACATTTGTTTTAATGACTGTCTAGTGTCCTTACATATGTATGCTTGACGCAGTTCTAGCCTCTCATAAGTGGTATATAGCTGTTATTACTTTTACTACTGCTGCTGCTGTTAACACACACACACACACACACACACGATCTATCTATCTATCTATCTATCTATCTATCTATCTATCTATCTATCTATCTATCCGTCCGTCCCTTCATCCATCCATCTACCATCCA
>JADBJO010009790.1:29984-43025 GCA_016801955.1 Conus betulinus
TCTTGTCATAATTATCTTTGTCATCGCTTTCATCTCTCTCTCTCTCTCTCTCTCTCTCTCTCTCTCTCTCTCTCTCTCTCTCTCTCTCTCTCTCCGCCTTTACGCCCCCGCACACACACATACGTACACACGCGCGCTTGTGCACGCGCACGCGCGCACGCACACTCACACACACGCACACACAGACATAGATAGATATATAGACAGATAGACAGACAGATAGATAGATAGATAGATAGATAGATAGTCAAAGAGAGAGAGAGAGAGAGAGATGCGCACACATGCAGCCATACACCCATGCATGCATGCATGTTTTGTTTTCACGTTAGTACCACGTCGTCCTTTCTGTCCTTGTCTGCAGATAGCTGCTGGAGGAAGGTGCTACATGCACATCGATCAACGGGGCGATCCAGTCTCCCACATGGATGCTGAAAAAGAGTGTCAGAACCACGGAGCTTCTCTGGTCAGACTGGAAACAGCTCAGGAGCAAAGGACCTTTCTGGACCTCATGAAATATGGCGTTGTTGATTCGCTGTGGGTCGGTTTGACCACAGCTAGACTGGACACTGTCAAATCGGCTTTGAACGACATGTAACAGTTACTTTCCTTTATCGACGTCCTATGGTTCCTTGTGTGTGTGTGTGTGTGTGTGTGTGTGTGTGTGTGTGTGTGTGTGTGTGTGCGTGCGTGCGTGCGTGCGTGTGCGCGCGCTCGCGCGTGTGTGTGTGTGTGTGTGTGTGTGTGTGTGTGTGTGTGTGTGTGTGTGTGTGTGTGTGTGTGTGTGTGTGTGTTCTTCGTCGTCGTCGTCGTCTTCTTCTTCTTCTTTACATTTGTTTTATTTTTCTTTTTATCGAAGTTTTTCTGATTTTAACAACATAAGCATGTGCACTGTTTGTTGTGGCAACGTGATTTTTGAAAGATTTGGGTGGGGTGAGGGCAGGGATGTGGGTGATTGTTTACGCTTGTTGAGGAGTTTGCTGGGGGTTTTTCTTTGTTGTTTTCTAAGTATTTCGTTTTGTTTTTTTAATATGAATATCATCGGCAAATATTCTTTTTACAAAATTGAAATAGGCGAAATTGCTTCCATATCCAACTCCACGAAACAAGGAGCACAGTACATAGTTGAACAGTCGAACTAATGTATTTCCTGTTGTTCTTCTGCTCACCCTCCTCAAACGCTTGAGAAGACATTCATAATAATTTACTTCATTTCTGTTCATTTTCCCGTTCCCAAAGTGCTTCCCCTGTTCCATCCTTGCCGCCCCTCTCTCTCCACTCACCACCTATTTTCCCGTTTCATTATCAACACACCCTATCCTATCCATCCAATCTTCATCACCCTGACTACGCTCTCCTCTCTCTCTCTCTCTCTCTCTCTCTCTCTCTCTCTGAACTTCCCTCGCCAGGCTTCTAAGCAAATGTTCTCTTCACAGCAAGTGAAAATGCAGGCTTCTCTTGTTTGAGGCAAACTGTTTACTGTTACTAGTTGAAGGATTCGCATCAGTTCTTAAGAGGATGTTGTACACGTAACGCAGCACGCAACACGGTTCCCGTGCAAATTGAAGGCAAATGAACTCCTATTGTGGCTGTCTTCTGATTTCAGTAAGTAGTAGGATACTTTAGAGGCTGTTCCCACTCTTCCTGGCAATGTCATATGCTTACCCTTTTGGGGAGGTCTGCTGTTCACTCCCAGTTATCTACTCCATCTTGAAAACAGTGCCTCCAAGCTCGTGGCTGTACCGGATGGTGATTGTGGCCTCCTGTCATAGACACTGTCGTTCCCGGAGCTTCTGTAGAGCAGTGACTCCTCTGGCGATACATGTACCGGATGATGATTGTGGCCTCCTGTCATAGACACTATCGTTCCCGGAGCTTCTGTAGAGCAGTGACTACTCTGGCGATACATGTACCGGATGATGATTGTGGCCTCCTGTCATAGACACCATCGTTCCCGGAGCTTCTGTAGAGCAGTGACTCCTCTGGCGATACATGTACCGGATGGTGATTGTGGCCTCCTGTCATAGACACCATCGTTCCCGGAGCTTCTGTAGAGCAGTGACTCCTCTGGCGATACATGTACCGGATGGTGATTGCGGCCTCCTGTCATAGACACCATCGTTCCCGGAGCTTCTGTAGAGCAGTGACTCCTCTGGCGATACATGTACCGGATGGTGATTGCGGCCTCCTGTCATAGACACCATCGTTCCCGGAGCTTCTGTAGAGCAGTGACTCCTCTGGCGATACATGTACCGGATGGTGATTGCGGCCTCCTGTCATAGACACCATCGTTCCCGGAGCTTCTGTAGAGCAGTGACTCCTCTGGCGATACATGTACCGGATGGTGTGATTGCGGCCTCCTGTCATAGACACTATCGTTCCGGAGCTTCTGTAGAGCAGTGACTACTCTGGCGATACATGTACCGGATGGTGATTGCGGCCTCCTGTCATAGACACCATCGTTCCCGGAGCTTCTGTAGAGCAGTGACTACTCTGGCGATACATGTACCGGATGGTGATTGCGGCCATCCTGTCATAGACACTATCGTTCCCGGAGCTTCTGTAGAGCAGTGACTACTCTGGCGATACATGTACCGGATGGTGATTGCGGCCTCCTGTCATAGACACCATCGTTCCCGGAGCTTCTGTAGAGCAGTGACTACTCTGGCGATACATGTACCGGATGGTGATTGCGGCCTCCTGTCATAGACACTATCGTTCCCGGAGCTTCTGTAGAGCAGTGACTACTCTGGCGATACATGTACCGGATGGTGATTGCGGCCTCCTGTCATAGACACCATCGTTCCCGGAGCTTCTGTAGAGCAGTGACTACTCTGGCGATACATGTACCGGATGGTGATTGTGGCCTCCTGTCATAGACACCATCGTTCCCGGAGCTTCTGTAGAGCAGTGACTCCTCTGGCGACACATGGAAATGCAAACCGTAGTCTGGTCTCCTCCTCATGTTCATAGTTGTTCCTCTGAGGTTAGTGGTGTTTTGCGTGAACTCAAAACACAAGTTTCACAGTTTGTTTTTCCTGCCACAATGAACATGCATGTCATTTGGTTTTCCTTGATGTGAGGGAGGAGTATTCACTGGCAGGGACCTAAGGATGAAGCAGATACAGGAACGGCCATACGCCATGCTTTATTTCTGCTGAGACTTCAAACACCTGGAATTATAGTGTCATGGTATATCAACGAGTTGTATTTTGACGGGAAGATTCTTCAAAGGAAAACAGGGAGACCCGAAGGGCTGAAGAATGTAACAGAAACAACAGTCAATCAGAACAGGCATTTTTACCACTAATACAAAAAGTTATTGTTGTTATTTTTTATCTTTGAGGTTAAGCTTTGTTAGTTAGAGATGACGTTTTAAATTATTTTTCGTCTAATATCATCAATGGCGAACAGACGTTAAATAAACCACTGAACTGAACTGAACAGGCATCACTGAACACTGCTGACTCATGACCAACGGACGATGACTCTCTCTGTAGATAACTGGTGCCGGGGGTGAGGCAGAACAGGCTGCAGTGTGACAATGTTTGACACTGAGCCAGGGGTGAACAGCATGAAGATGATGCCACTCCAGTGGCATTGGTGATTGGAGCAGGGAGAGAGAGAGAGAGAGAGAGAGAGAGAGAGGTATGAAAATTATTCGTCTCCATTTTCTCCTGTCAAGATTGTTACACAATACTAACAGTAATGTGGGGAAGTTGTTCAGCCTGATACGAAGTCTTCAGAAACCCAAGGCCACCCATCTGTTGCCTCTCTTCGTTTGACTGTGTATGAAACAGAACTATGGTCAGCAACTCGACATGACACTGTCAGACGAACACAGGACACACACCCAGTGACAGTGCTTGATAAAGAAAACTGCTTGGTCCCAAGTGCTAGCAAGGCAAGTGTGTAAAGTTATGGAACGTGACTTAAACGTGATTCACCAAAAACTGCTCGCAAACCTTCCAAACACACTGGTAACAAGCACACAGTGTGATTGCTACAACTGCCTGCCTCATCTACATGGAAAATGTTAGCAGAGTGAAATATTCTCTTATGTTAGAGGCGAGGAGGGAAAGGGGAAAGGGGAGGGGCAACACGAATTAAACATGATCAATGGAATATGAATTACAAAGGAAAATGCCAAGTGTAGACGACAGACCCATGGACACGGGCTTTCTGCTCCCTGTCTGCAGTGGAAAGAAACCTGCTCCAGCTGTAGCTGCAAAGTGAGGGGCTGCAGGCGGAAATCTGAACCAATGTGTGAAGTTATTGATGAAGCTCCGCCTAAACACGTTGACAAACAAATCACAACACACGACACGACGCGTTTCGACCTCCTAGGTCTTCTTCAGGCAAGATACACAACACACAGGACAACAAAAATGAACGACCAATCACTTGAATCAACGCCCATCTTGAGCCGAATTGGATGAAGGTAAGGGATTGTTTGTTCATTTTCGTTGTCCCGATTGTTGTGTCTTTTGCCTGAAGAAGACCTAGGAGGTCGAAACGCGCCGTGTTTTGTCTTGTGATTTGTTTGTAAGCTTTTTCAGCGGGGCTTTATCTATAATTTTTCAAATGTGCTCCGGCTCTGTTCACAACGGCAGTCTTCATAAGCATCCATTGTGACTGTTGGGAGGCTGCTCTGGGACTACTGCAGGAGATGAATGATCTCTGTCAACGATGCTAAATGGCATGCACTGAAATCCACGTGTCCATGATGTATGTGCAAAAGTACATGTTCTGGTCTCTTTCTGGTGGTAGTTTTCTTTCGTAAGCACCCAATTTGTTGTGAAAGGTGAGGTGACTGGAAGTAAAACTTCCATGCCTTTCATTTTTTTTTTTCAATTTAATTATTTTTTAACACATCTCTACACACACACACACACACACACACACACACACACACACCCTCTCTCTCTCTCTCTCTCTCTCTCTCTCTCTCTCTCTCTCTCTTCTTCTTCTTCTTCTTCTTCTTTCTTCTTCTTCTTTTTTCTTTTTTTTCTTCTTTTTCTTCTCCTTCTCTCCCTCATGTGTCTTTAGGGCACAGGGTGTCGGTGTGTGTACAAAATCTATTGCCCACATTCCCACATTGTTTGCTGATATGTTGCTATCAACTGTTTGAGCATGTGTCGAGAAGGTTTCAGCGACTGAATACCCGTAGAAGAAATCACAGATTCCCTTCCTTACATTACAAGCGGCATTACATGGTATTCCCAGTGATCAATGAAAGCAAAACAAAACAAAATCTAGAGGAAAAAAAAGTAGAAACGAATCTTTGGATATCCTCCCAGATACGAGTACCATTTTTTAACATTACAACAGCAGCAGCAGTAACAACAACAACAACAACAACAACACCACCACCACCAACAACAACAACAACGACCACACAAAGCAATGATGACCACAACAACAACAACAACACATCAACAGCAACAACAACAACAACAACAACAACAACAACAACAGCAGCACACACACACACACACACACACACACACACACACACACACACACACACACACACACACACACACACATGTGCGCACGCACACTCGCATGTACGCACTTACACAAGGGAGGAAACTGTAATATTACAGATTGCTTCGACCATCCACTCATTTAAGCGATGATCATATCAATGAACTTCTTCACATGTATTTAGCAGGGGGGGGGGGGGGGGGGGGGGGTTTTTGTTTTGTTTTTTTTTTAGTATAGGTCACTTTCTTTTTATACAATATTATAAATGCCTTTGTTTGTGTGATTTTCATTGCTTCTGTAATGAATTTAGCAACTGACATGACTATACAGTTGTCATTAGGCGATAACAAAGGAGCAACATCTTGCCTTTCACAAACATCCAAAGTGAAAAAGAACATTTCGCACGCACATCACTGTATGCAGTGCATTCAAACCAGAAGTGCTCTTCATTGTCAATAGTGTATCCACATGAAGGGCAAGGTGATTCTGTGGATGTTCCACACTCAAACCACTTTTTTCCCATTGAAACCTACATTTCGTAACTTGAATCTTGCATAGCAATTTCTTTGCCATTTATCTAGGGTCATATTATCATTATTTAAAAAAGGGTCATACCAATTTTGTACTGAGATCTTGTTATAAACAAAGCGTTTTTTTTTCTCTTATTAACAGATCGTATTAAGCCCAAAATGTCTCCGAATCATCAACAGAATCTCGTAGTTTCTTTAGTCTATTTTCTACAAACTTGTGCTCCTTTATTTTCCTTAATGCAATATAATCTTTTCGAGCGAAAGAGTATTCTTCTCTTTTCTTATTTTTGTGCTTTATTATTTTGCATCTATGAACTGTTTTCAGTAACCTTTTAACTTCCTGTTTCTTTCGCTTGCAGTCATTATTAAACCAATCCTTACGTGTTCTCTAACCTCTACCAATAACTCGAACAATACAAGCAGCTCCACACAAAGCACTGACAAATTTATGAAGATTCACATTCAAATCAATGTGTAATAGTTGACAGGCTTTCTGCAAGCTCTCTTGAAATTCATCACATTCAAGTTCATTTTTGCAACCATTGGAAGACACAAAAGTATATTCACCTTCACTATCGCCATTACAAAAGCCGTTTAAAATATTCAAATCTAAAATGAAACAAAAGTTCAACAATGTATTACCAAAATTATTAACGGTTGAATCTTTTAGAACGACGTTTACGACTGACGTCATCAATGTCAACATCCTCTGTACTGCTAACATAGTTTTCCATCATTTCATGTTCAACTTGTTTGTGTCCTGTTCTGCCATTTAAATTATCTGTTACCACAAAATAAAGTTTATCCATTTCTTTCTCAAAATACTGCAATAGGGCTCCTCCACTAGCAGAGCACCATCCTTAATCAATTTGTCATCGTACGTGGGGCCTCCTTCCGAGACAACATAGCAAGTGACCAATGTAACATCTTTGTCGATGCCAAACACATGTTTGTCTATCTTTACAGCAATAACGTTGTCGCGGTCAAGTTTTATTTCCTTCACTTTTTTTTCTGTGAAGTCTTCTTCTCAATAGCAACACATCTCCTGAATTCCCCCCATGATGAGATTTCCTTTTCCTGGTGCATGAAACTTCAAGTAATCAGAACAAGCCTCACTGAAATCGAACGATGAATCAAGAAAAGTTCCGGTAGGATTCAGCGTGAGACAGCCGTGGCGCGGTCACGCGTTCTGCGCTCTCTGCACACGTTGAATACAGGCTGAGTGAGCGTGTTTCTGACTTAGCCGTTTTTTTTTTTTCGTTCGTTTGATTCTCGTCCAGCGGTGTTAGCATAAATTTTCGATTTTCGTCAAGTTGACTGTTTCCTTCTTCGATTCGAGTCATTTGCCATCGATTCTTTTCCTTCTTCTTCTTCTTCTTCTTCTTTTTTTTTTTTTTTTTTTTTTTTTTTTTGTTTTGTTTGGCTTGACATTTTGAAACTCGAAGATGTCCGGGATAGGAGTTACCCCAGTGTTTGTAAAGGCGAGGAATATTCCGGACTCCTCCAACAATCGCCCTTCCGTGTTGGAAATCTGCCTGGCAGGCGAACGGGTTGCTGGCCAAGGGTCTGTTGTGGGAGCACAGCAGATCGGCAGCCTGTGGAGGATCTATCCCGCCACGCAGGACGCCCGAGCAAAACTCCTCGTTCAAGGTATTTGTGTGAGAGGAACAGTCGTTCAATTGTCTAACACTAATCCTTTTACTTTGAGAGACGACACTGGTGAGGAAAAGCCATACACGAAAGTCTGGGTCGATAACTTGCCAATTTCTGTAGCTGACTCAGAGATCGAACACTCCCTCATTAAAGTTGGGTGCGAATTGCGTTCGGCGATAAAAGCAGAGAGAGCCAGAGATGCCGATGGAAAACTAACCCGTTTTCTTACAGGAAGGCGTTTTCTGTTTATTACGCTTCCACCCGTACCCCTGGAAAAAACTTTGAAAGTCAGCGTGTTCACTGCAAAGGTTTTTCATCGTGAACAGAAAAAGGCTGAAGGTAACAAAGCTGTTTGTTCCAAATGTCTCAGCACAGGTCACCATGCATCAGTATGTAAGCACGAGATTGTCTGTAGAATTTGCAGGCAGACTGGCCATAAGCAGGGTGACCCGTTGTGCCCGTTGGTAAAACCTAATGATGCCAGTGTGAGTGAGAGTGTGGCTGTGCAGCGTGAGCGTGTAGAGAATGATGCAGACAGTTCCCGTACTGATGATGAGAGCGAGACAACGAGAGAGGAGGAGAGCGGGCAGTCCAGGGGTCGTCCTGGGAACGCCAGACGACTCTCACCTCTACCCTCCAGGTTCACTCTGCACGCCGCCACAGGTCCGAGACGCCGAAGCGGCCCCGCTCCTGGGAGAGCACCAGTCCCAGGGAGGTGAAAGGGAAGGACAAAGCAAAAAAAAAAAAAAACACAGGCAGGGATTACCGTAAGTCACCCCCTCTAAATGCTAAGTCTGACAAAAAAGGCAATACAGATGGGTGAAACATTGCGATCCGTGGACTGAACCGGATTATGAACCTTGCTTGTGTTACGGACTATGGCCTGGAATGTTGTATATTTGTATATGTTTGGGTACTGTAAAGAAAATTTGTACTCATAACAAATTCCATATTATTCATGGATAAAATACGCATATGTTCTATTAATGTGAGAGGCTTGAAAAATAAATTTAAAAGAAATTCAGTATTTCACTATTTAAAAGTTCAGAAATTTGATATAGTATGTCTTCAAGAGGCGCACATAACAACTAATGATTTATTGATATGGGAAAAAAAAACAATGGGGGGGGGGACAAATTTTTTACAACGAAGGCACAAACAGAAGTCAAGGAGAAGTTATTTTAATAGCTAAACATTTTGATGGGGAAGTTAAATTAGAAATTGCAAATAACAGAATTCTAGTAGTTTCAGTTAACTGCAATGATTATAGTTTCAAAGTCGGAAATGCTTATGCGCCTAATAACTCAAGAGAAAAAATGTTGTTCATGAAAAATTTACAAGAAACGTTAGATGAATTTAGTGAAAACAATTTTCTTCTAGTTGGTGATTTTAACTGTGTTCTTGACAATGAGCTAGACATCATATCAGGTCATGCCCATGCTGATCCAGAAGTTAGAGCATTTAACCACACTGTAGCTACTCTACAACTTACAGACATGTGGAGAGCATTTCAAAAAGCGAAAAAGACTTCACTTGGTCTCGAGAGCAAACCCATTTATTGCCCGTCGCTTAGATTACTGTTTTTTTTTTTATCCGAGGGAATGCTACAGTTCAGTGTTTGTGTGAACACTCCAATTTTCCTCACTCGGACCACAAAGCAATATTATTAGAACTCAACAGCAGCGACTTTAATCGTGGACCTAGTTATTGGAAATTTAATAATAGTTTCTTAAAGGACCCAGTATTTGTTCAGAAGATGAATGATTTGTTAGACAGAGAAATTAATAGCCTTCCAGACTCAAATTCATATATGCATACATGGGAATTATGTAAAATCAAAATTAGAGATTTTTGTAGTGAGTATGGGAAAATCCTAGCCAATCAAAGAAAAAATGAGGAAAAGAAATTAGAGTTTGAAATCTTGGAAGTTGAAAAACGAATGATTCATAACGTCACGAGTAAAGACAACCAAGAACAATATTTGATATTAAAACAAAAGATAGAATTACTACAAGCACACAAAGCAAAAGGTGCGCAGGTAAGAGCACGAATTAAGTGGATTGAAGAGGGTGAACGTAACACTAAATATTTCTGCAGTTTAGAAAAAGCAAGAGGAAAGAAGAAAGTCATCACAAGGTTGTGTAAAGACACAGGGGAAGTAGTTACAGATCAGCGACAAATTTTAGAAGAACAGGTAACATTCTATAAAAAAATTGTATAGTCAGCCGGTAGAAGTACACAACGTTAGTGAATCTGTTGATGTATTCCTAGAAAATGAAAACCATTCCTTGCTTGGATGAAAATGACGTTGCCAGTTGTGAGG
Source organism: Conus betulinus (assembly GCA_016801955.1). Classification (NCBI taxonomy): domain Eukaryota; kingdom Metazoa; phylum Mollusca; class Gastropoda; order Neogastropoda; family Conidae; genus Conus; species Conus betulinus. The sequence continues at coordinate 39,978 of JADBJO010009790.1, forward strand.
GTATGATCACTATTGATGAAACAACAAACGCCTTAAAAAAGATGAAAAATGGGTCTGCGCCAGGAAGCGATGGAGTAACTATTGAGTTTTTCAAATTTTTCTGGAATAAAATAAAAGTTTTCTTAACAAACTCGTTTGTAGAATCTTTTGATAAAGGAGAACTAGCATATACCCAAAAGCAAGGCATAATAACATTGTTACACAAAGGGAAAGAACTTGAAAGAGACAAAACTGACTAATTGGAGACCTATAACTCTTAAAACACTGACTACAAGATACTGGCAAAAGTATTGGCAGAAAGACTTGGAAGTCATCCACAAATAGTTTAAAAACGACCAAGTAGGATATATCAAAGGCAGAAACATTGCTACAATTATACGATCAATAGATGATGCAATCAATTACCTTAACCAAACAAATAAAACGGGGTACTTACTGGCAGTTGATTTTTCAAAAGCCTTTGATTCAGTGTCAAAAGATTTTTTGTTGCATGCTTTTAAAGTTTTTGGTTTCGGAACTGAATTTAGAAAGTGGGTTGCCATACTGACAAAGAACCCTGCTAGTTCAATAAATCATGGGGGATATATCTGAACCGTTTAATCTTTCTTGTGGAATTAGACAAGGATGCCCTTTTTCTCCATTAGCCTTTGTTCTGGCAGTGGAGTTGTTAGCGATTAAAGTCAGAAATAGCCATATCTGGCATCAGTGTCCCAACCACTGTGCCAGATACTAATCCTTTAAAAATCAAACAAATGGGCGGATGATCAACCTTATTATTTCTTAGAGATAAAAGAGACATGGTCATAGCTTTAGAAATCTTTACAACATTCCAAAGTTTCTCAGGTTTAAATTAAATATACAGAAAACGAAAGTCCTACCCATGGGAAAGCAGATAGGAGAACCAGAACTTCCTTTCACCACGGTTGATAAAATAAAGATATTGGGCATTTATTTCCAACGTGATAGGATGGCTAGGAATATCGAAGATAATTGGTGTAATAGGATGTATCAAATGAATAAACTGATCAGAGAATGGAGTAAAAACGGATATCAGTATACAGGGTAAGATTGTTGTAATAAAAAACTTTTTTACTTAGTCAGTTTCTTATGTCATGCAATCTATAGGACTCCCAGACTATGTATTAAACAAAATTAACTTAACCCTTTACAGATTCCTGTGGAAGAAAAGATTTAACAATAGAAAAGCTTTCGAAAAAGTCAAAAGAAAAGTAATGGAAGCAAGCGTGGAGGAAGGAGGACTTAATATGATTAATTGAGTAACTTTCAAAACTGTTTGTACTTACAATGGGCGGGCAAACTCTTTAAAGCCACTGAACAAGAAAACTGGGCATTAATACCTAGATGGCATTTACAACACCGCAAAAGACAGATACAGATACTTTTTGTATAAAACTGCAGAGCTAAAGACCTAAAAGAGTTAAGTTTAGTTGGAAATGAATTCTGGAAAGATGTGTTAGCAGTTTATTTAAACCACAAAATACTAATAGAACTTAACGATATTGACAAAAACAATTTCCACAGTCAACAGCTTTTTAACAATAATTTAATTCGTTATAAAAATCACGTATTATATTTCAAAAACTGGGTAAAGAATGACGTTGAGAAAATTAAGGATATAATTCATAAAGAGAAAATAGATTACTATCTTTAGAAGAAATGCAGGAAAGGGTTGGCCAGAACAGAGCCCTTACATTGTTTCAGTACAATGCTGTGATCAACTCCATACCAGCTCAGTGGATCCAGTGGATCCAGTCAGGTGAAGCAGGATCTGGGACACTCCCTGCTGCTGCCAGTATGCTAAATGCAAAGCCCAAACAAATAATGAAACTAGTTATGGAACATAAGGAAATTCAAACACCTACTGCGAATGCCTTCTGGAACAGAAAGTTTGGTATTGACTTAGACAAATCCGCATGGTGTCGAGCCACAGACGTTACAAAAGAGGTAAGACTTAGAGTTCTCCACTGGAAAATACTACACAATATATATCCCACTAATATCATGCTTAGTAAAATGAAAGTAAAAGACTCAAACAAATGCTCGTACTGTCCTAACACAACTGATTTCATTGAACACTTTTTCTGCGAGTGTCCGATCGTCTACAATTTTTGGAGATTTATTGAGCAAAAAATTTACTTAGAAACACATGCTCATATTAAATTATCAAACACAGATATATTATTTGGCATCAGTAAATCGATTGTTTCGAAGACAAATTATCAATGTATCAATTTTATCATATTATTGTGTAAAATGTGTATTAGTATATTTTCAAAAAAAGCGAACACGGATATCCCTCTACAACTCATTTTTGAGAAAGAGTATAATGTCCGAAGGGGTGTAAAAGGAAAACTGCCCTAGGTGGGCAAGAGAGTGTGTGTCTCATTATGCTAGGGGGGGGGGGGGGGGGGGGGGGAGGAGAGAAAGATAAGACTATTACATTGTTCAGGCGTTTAATATGAAAAGGGGGGGGGGGGGGGGGGGGGGGGCGGCGGGAGGGGGGGGGGAGAGGATTCCTGCAGGAGAGTTGCGGAGTAGAGGAGAGGGAAGGTCAGGTTATCTAAGGGGGGGAGGGGGCACTCGATGGGGGAGGGGGGGGTGAAGGAATACTAATATGCCTGTCGTCTCGCTTCTTGGATTTCCTCTTGTCTTCCTTGCGGACCTTTCGTTTTCGCCGTAAGGTTGGCTTCATCGGGGAACAGCCAATTGGTGAAACGACATGCAACAGACTTCTAAATTTCATCTCTGTGATGCCGTTTCTGCCTACCTATCTTTCTGTTCTTTGTCTGTCTGACGTCCGTCGATTACTCAACCTCTCTCTCCCTCTCCCTCCCTCCCTCTCTCTCTCTCTCTCTCTCTTTTTTTTTTTTTTTTTTTTTTTTTTTTTTTTTTTTTTAAGGGGGTGGTGTGTGTGGCGTGAGTAGAGCTCAAGCGTTTCGGCAGAGAGATTGAGAGGAAGGACGGAAAATTTGGACCTACGATATCCTTTCAGGTGTGCTCACATACGGGATTGGGGGGAGCGGGGGG
>JADBJO010009790.1:45939-60873 GCA_016801955.1 Conus betulinus
AAGACTAGCAGATGTCAAACACTTATTCAAAATATGGGTAAAACGACAGTTAACACCCCTCGGTAGGGTAGCAATATTAAAATCTCTTATCCTCTCAAAGTTGACACACCTCTGGTTACTATTACCAAACCCACCAGACATATGTTTTCGAACATGTCAACAGGCTTGTTACAAATTGGTTTGGAATAAGAAGCCAGATGAGATTAACCGAAAAACCGCACATAAAAGTATCAAATATGGCGGTATCGGTCTTCCTGAACTAAAAACTTTTGTTTTATCTCTGAAGCTGTCATGGATACGTAATGCTGAAATGTCAACCAATAGATGGCGACATATTCTGTTGTTTAACTTCCCTAAGTGGTCGCTTATGAAAAAAAATGGTCAGAATTCGTTTCCAAATTTAGTAAGTATAATCAATTTTAGCTGAAGTTCTTGATGTGTATAATTTTTTTTTTTTTTACAAGTGTTCCCCCCAAAACTCCACTGAACTTCTTGCCGAACCATTATGCCATAATAAGCGATTTCAAATCGGAAAGAAGTGCATTGCATCGAGAAAAAAAAAAGCAGCAAAGATATCTACTGTCTCGCCCACTTTTCTATGATAAAGGAAAGTTTTTGCCACATGCACTTTTTAAAAGAAAATATAATGTAAATATTGATTTTGTCACTTTTGCTGGCTATAAATCGACTATAATGGACTCTGTAAAGACGTCTGGTCTCACTATACTGTTTAATGCTGTTTAACAGTTATACCCCTTCGTCTTTCTTTTTTTTTTTTTTTTTCTTTCTTTTTTTTCAAGTTACACTAATAGATTCAGAAGTGTAAGATGAAGTGTGTAAATGGCCACTTTTTTGTACATTGTAAGAGGCCTGATTTCAATATGTTGCCAAATATAATGATGTGAAGAACATTCCTGTCAGCATAATTTTTCTTGATACATCCACCGCCCGCCCCCCCCCCCCCTCTCTCTCTCTCTCTCTCTCTCTCTCTCTCTCTCTCTCTCTCTCTCTCTGGGTGGGGGTGTTGACATTTTTCTTGCAAACTATTTGCAGATACTCGTATTCTTTACGGTGGAAGAATGGTGGTGTAGTTTTCTTCCTGCCTAACACTGACGTCAATATAGCCTATGAGGACAGATGTGGCTTCTTAAGTCTGCATTCATCCAGGTTCATTTTAGTCAGATGTGGCCGTCGTATAGATGGCTTCGTATGTGAACTTCCCTCCTATCCGATCACTCCATCATCAGCACGCCTGTCATCTTTCCCGTCCCCAACAGCACGACCGTGTCCAGTGCTCATCTTGAACTCTGTCCTATGCAGCATCTGACTCTCAAACTGCTGGCCTGTGATTCCAAAAGTCGGTGCAGGGGGCTAGAGAACACGAGACATGGCACAGGGCGGCTTGTAGTATGTCTCAGGGACGGACACAGCCGTACTTCTACTGTGACATACCTGGGCAGTTCGTGCCTTACAGTCTGCTGTGCGATTTTCGAAAGGATTGCCTGAACGGACGTGATGAAGACTTTTGTGAGCACGGGCGGATGTGACAAAGGCATGATTTACTGCGGAGGGAGACAGGTTCATGTCTTTGTACTCCCAGTCTTATAGAACAGGAGTACTTTAGAATGGGAACGAAGAAATGCTGTGTGTGTGTGTGTCTGTGTGTCCATGGTCAAAATGTGTTTCACACACTCGCTCCAGACAAAACTACTGGGCCGATCTTTCTGAAAATTTGTATGTTTATTATGGGTCAAGGATGATGCTTGCTGTTTTAGCTTTCCGTTACACAGCCGTTAATAACGGCTAAAATGGCATGTCACGCTTTTTCTTCTTTATGGAATATCTCAGAAAGTACTTGTCCGACCTTTGTGAAAGTTAGCAGGTATGTTCATTATGGGTCACGGATGATGCCCGATGTTTTAGTTTACTCTGTTATAGCCGTTACTAACCGCTATAACAGCCTGTGACGCTTTTTTTTCTTCCTTAAAGAATATATCAAAAAAAATACTTGGCCGATCTTTCTGAAAATGTGTAGGTATGTTCATTATGGGTCACGGATGATGCCCAATGTTTTAGTTTACCGTTACAGCCGTTACTAACGATTGTAACGGTCTGTAACGCTTTTTCTTCTCCATGGAATATCTCAGAAAGTACCTGGCTGATCTTTGTGAAAATTAGCAGGCATGTTGATTATGGGTCTTGGATGATGCCCATGGCTACTAATGGCTGTAACGGCCTGTAACCCTTTTTCTTCCTTAAAGAATATCTCAGAAAGCACTTGCCGATCTTTCTGAAAATGTGTAGGTATGTTCATTATGGGTCACGGATGATGTTCGATGCTTTAGTTTACCGTTACAGCCGTTACTAACGGCAGTAACGGCCTGTAACGTTTTTTCTTCTTTATGGAATATCTCAGAAAGTACTTGGCCGATTTTTGTGAACATTAGCAGGTATGTTCATTATGGGTCACGGATAATGCCCGATGTTTTAGTGTACCGTTATAGCCGTTACTAACGGCTGTAACGGCCTGTAACGGTTGGTTTTCTTCATGGAATATCTCAGAAAGTACTTGGTTGATCTTTGTGAACATTAGCAAGTATGTTCATTATGGGTTACGGATGATGCCCGATGTTTTAGTTTACCGTTATAGCCGTTACTAACGGCCCATGATGGTTTTCTTCTTTATGGAAAATCTCAGAAAGTTCTTGGCCGATATTTCTGAAATTTGTAAGTATGTTCATTATGCTTCATAGACGATGACTGATGTTTACCAGAATATAACCGTTACTAACGGTTACACCAGCTCAAGACGGTTTTTCCTCTTTATGGAATATCCCACGCGTATTCAGGATAAACTGGGAGTACTGGACTTTTGCATCTTGTTGTGTTTACGACAGCCTCATTGCTGTTCTTACAACCAGTCCTCATCTGTCTGCCTGTCTGTTCATCTCTCTCTCCTCTCTCTCTCTCTCTCTCTCTCTCTCTCTCTCTCTCTCTCGATCGATTCATCAATTATCTGTCTACCTATCACTCTATCCATCAATCAATCTATCTATCTATCTATCTATCTATCTATCTATCTATCTATCTATCTATGTCATCCATTCATCCATCCACCCATCCCTTAATCTACCTATCTAGTTATCTGTGTGTGTGTGTGTGTGCGTGCGTGCGTGCGTGCGTGCGTGCGTGCGTGTGTGTGTGTGTGTGTGTGTGTGTGTGTGTGTGTGTGTGTGTGTGTGTGTGTGTGATACATTTATCCATGGCTGTTCCGTTTAGAATGACACTAGTTGCCTGTCTGAATGAAGTTACATGTTCATTCTTGAAATTGATGCAGTGATGTTTAACATGAGACATAACAAAATCCATATCGTGAAGAAAATGACACAAAACTATGTTTGTAGCCTTGTTTTTTGGTTCTTCTTGCTTCTCACATCGCATACATGGTACAGACGTGCTGAATGAATACACATGTCTGAAAATTCTTTAGAATTGAACGTTACAACAAAGGTTCATCACGTGGCATACTCGTGGTATTCCCAGAATAAAGGTTCTCGTTTTATTCTGACGATTCAGCATGCTGATGGCTCTAACTGGGGATATATCTGTGGCATAAGAATATACAGCTTTCAAAAACTGTCCAAAAATATCACTTGTTTTAAGTGCTCAATCGGCTGTTCTGCCAAGAAACGTTTTGTGCTAGAAGTGGTTATGCTATAGGTTTTCTTTCCCGTGGACTTTTGTACTGTCTGTGTCAGGATCAGTTCAACGAAAGATCAGAACCAGTTCTCACAGGCAAATCATTTCAGTCAATGCTAAGCCCACTGAAGTACCCGGGTACAAAAGTGAAATTCGTCTTAGTAGCAATAATCTGTTTCTGACCTCGCCCTCAGGTATTCGGTTTGAAAGAACTGGCGCAAATGAGGAAGACCTTCTCTTGCAGAGCTTGGAGCTAACCAGTAAAGCAAAAGAGGTTAAAAGTAAATCGAAAAAGCCGAGGACATGTAGAGCGTACTGAAGATTTGAACTGTCCATCATTTCAAGCTGTGATTTACACACACACACACACACACACACACACACACACACACACACACACACACACACACACACACACACACACACCAGATGTGTCTAAACATAGAGCTACAGCTATAGACCTTTCTTTGATTTCACTAGAACTTGCTTCAAGTTCATGGGAAACATGTAAAGATACTTTAGGTAGCGATCACCTACCTATAATAATAACTGTGGTGAAAAAGACATTCAGGATAATAATAATGTACATGACACTCAATTAAAATATGACTATAAGCGTGCAGACTGGGATAAATTTCGAACTATTCTAGCTTGTCAAAACTTCGATAAATGTACGCAAGAGAATATTGACACGCAATATTCAGATTTCAAGGATGCAGTTCTTGTGGCAGCCAATTCATCAATCCCAAGATACAAACCACAAAACAGTCTAATCATGTGGGGAATGTCTGGTGGACTAGTGAATGCAAACAAGCTGTTAATTACAAAAAAGAAAAATATAAGCTGTACATCAAGTCAAAAACAGAAAAAATCTAGACGAAAAGTGATTAAAGAGTCAACAGAAGAAAGTCATATAGAAATGAAGAAAGCAAAGATACACAGTAACAATGTAATAGCCAAAGCAAAATGGCTATACTGAATTCATTTTGTACAAAGGAGTTACAGATGATAAGGACTTTAGTAAGGTTTGGAACAAAGTGAAATGCAGGAAAAAAGGAATTAGACTCCCAAGCTATCCAATAGAATGTAATGAGAGTAAATTTCCTTCTGATGGAGAAAAGGCGGAAATTTTTGTGGATATATTTTCTAGGAATAGTAGCTCAGAAGGTTTGTCCTCAAATTGTAAAATGTATAGAGAAAAAGAACAATCACAGTCTTTCTATTCAGACCCTATTCCTGATAATGATATCCCTATTAATGCTCCAATAACAATCAGAGAGTTGAAAAGTGCAATATCTGATATCAGCAACAAAAAATGTTCTGCTGGTCTTGACATAGTGAGTAATGAAACGTTAAAACATCTCCCTGACAACTGCATTGTTTTCCTACATCATATAATTCAGAATTGCTGGGAAAATGGCGTTGTTCCTGAAATATGGAAAGATTCAATAGTTGTTCCAATTTTAAAACCTGGAAAAACTATGAATGACAAAAACAGCTACCGCCCTATAGCCCTCACTTCCCATTGTGGCAAACTTGTAGAAAGAATCATCTAAATAGGCTCACACACTTTTGTGAAAAGAATAATGTAATACCAATTAATCAAGCTGGATTTATGAAAGGAAGATCTGCAGTTGAGCACTTGGTTAAATTATCTACGCAAATAAAAAGCCAGCTTTCACGTAGGAAAAGTATTCTCGCTACTTTTTTTTATGTTAAAAAAGCCTATGACCAAGTCTGGCACAAGCGCTTGTTATACAAACTGAAACTGATTGGATTGTCAGGAAACATATACAATTATATTAAATCGTTCTTAGATAATAGAACTATGTTAGCGAGAGTAGGAGGTACACACTCAAGACTCAAAAACTAGACATGGGAATCCCGCAAGGTTCAGTAATAGCGCCTATTCTTTTTAATATCCTTATACAAGAACTCCCGAAAGCAGTCTCCAAAAATGTCGTTCTACTGCAGTACGCAGATGATATCTGCATGTGGATGGAAGTAACTCTGAAAAAGTCAACTCCACAAAGAGCACAGAACTATGTTAGAAGACTATATCAAAGAGATCTAGACAGCATAGGCAACTATATGACAGAAAATGGTCTGTCTTTGTCCACTGAAAAAACAAAATATGATGTTGTTTAATGCAGGAAGCAATCCAGAAATATACCAGTCTTCAAACTTCTAGGTGAACCTTTAGAATATAAACAAAGTGTTAAATTTTTAGGAGTTTTCTTTACATCAAAATTATCTTGGAATATTCATTTTGAATATATATTAACAAAAGCTAGGAAAAGTTTGAATTTATTAAAGATTATAAGCAGACTACCCTGGGGAATGGATTCAAAACTTTACTTCATCTCTCTGTAGCTCTTGTTAGATCAAAATTTACTTATGGTCAAGAAGTGTATTTTAGTGCTCCAAAATGTCTTCTGAAAAAGTTACAAAGTTTGGATTGCAAAGCCATTAAACTTGCTCTTGGTATCCCAATTTATGTCTCAAATGCAAAAACATATAGAGAAAGCTGGAATTTTGCCCCTTGATGATTATCGTGAACTAGCAGCATCAAAAGTTTTCATAAAATCAAGTGTTAATGTCAATTACATTCAAGAAGAATTAAAACTTAGATCGAACACTGACTTTCCAAAAAGGGCAATTATGATTACATCGCAAGAAACAATAGGCACATATACTTCTGATTAAATTGAGTGTTCAAAAATTAATATCAAAGATGTGGCTAAAAAAAAAACATCTTCATCATTTATTCCATCATGGGAGATACCAAAACCTTTTCTTGATATTGGTTACATTGACATCAAAAAGGGGGAAAATATTAACATCATCACTAATTTAGCAAAATCACATGTATACGAAAAATATCAAAACCAGTTTCAGGTGTTTACTGATGGTTCTGTATTAGATGATGGAAACGTTGGTGCAGCATTTGTTATTCCTTCGCTTAAAACTCGAAGATCGTTCTTTCTGGGTAGTTATTTATTACATTCACAGCTGAATTAGTAGCTATTAGGAATTTTTAACAGATCTTTTCCAGTAATATTGTTCAGATAGTCTTTTTTGTAGATTCAAAATCAGTCTTACTTGCCCTTGATTCATCAAATTTGTCGACACGACCCGACCTTGTGTTCGAATTAAATATCTTTTACACTGGCTGGAGTCGAAAGGCACTATTATAGAATTTTGCTGGATTCCTTCGCATACTGGTATACTTGGGAATGAATTGGCTGATAGGGCTGCGAAAAAAGGTGCTAAAAAAGCAGGGTCATCTTCTGAGCTGAAAATAGAACCATCAGTCGTAGAATGTTATCGTATCCCTGAATCAACTCCACGGAAGAGAGCTCAAATAAATGTTGATATTTCATCCAAACAGTGGGAAGCTTTTCCAATAGACCTTGTTCTAAGAAAAATCTGTCTGATCATCCAGTTTACTTTTCAGACAAATATATTCACTTATAATTCGATTAAAGCTAAATGCTTTGAAAACAAAGTTTAGTAAAAATGCTAATTGTATTTGTGGTAAAGAAATAACATTGAGCCATGTTTTATTTAATTGTCGCAAGTTAACTACTTTCTTACCAACATCATTAAAATCTATTAATTTTTCTGAAAAAAAAAAAAAAAAAAAAAACTGCAAGATATACTTTCGGACCACTTTCTGCTGACTGACATTGCTGAACACTTATTTCATAGTCCCATTGCGGTTTTTTCTTTAGATCGTTTTGTGTTAGTTCATAGTGTGTTATATGACGATGATGACTTGCATTTTACTCCTTCACTCTAAAGTTTAGATAGTGAAGGATTTTTGTTTTATTGCTATATGTTAGATCTATATCTTCTGTTCATTTTACCCATTGATTGTTGTATTTAAGACTCCCTTGTTGTTGTTGTTGTTGTTGTTGTTGTTGTTGTTGTTGTTTGTTTGCTCTTGTTGTTTGTTTGTTTGTTGTTTTTGTTTGTTTTTGTTTATTTTTTTTTTTTTTGTTTTTGTTTCTTTAGATACATATACAGATACATACACGTATACACTCACATACAAAGGCATACATACACGCTTATATAACATGATAGGATTATTCAGTTAATCATTCATTCCTTCAGTCATTCACTTCATTCATTCACGTCTAATACCACTCAAAGTGAACAGACGTTAAACAGAAGAACGAACGAACACACACACACACACACACACACACACACACACACACACACACACACACACACACACACACACACACACATATATATATATATATATATATATAAAAGAAATCATCTATCTATATATATATATATATATATATATATATATATATAGAAATATATATATATATATATATATATATATATATATATATATATATCTTAAAAAAAAATAGAATGGTAAAAGGAAGTTTTAAAATCAACAGATCTGTTTCGAGCGCTGGCTCTCCTCAGGATGGTTTTGGGTCGCCTCTCTCTCTCTCTCTCTCTCTCTCTCTCTCTCTCTCTCTCTCTCTCTGTATATATATATATATATATATATATATATATATATATATATAAAGCAGAACATATATATATATATATAAAATCAGACACTGATTTTCCCAAAAGGGCTAAAAAATATATCATCTCAAACGACTCTAAGAACATATACTTCCTCGATTTTAGAATCCTCAGATATCGAACTAACATCTATTGCAAAAAGATCTGTTGTGTCTCCTATCCCTCCCTGGAAACTAGTACGAGCACATTTTGATATTGAGCATACAGATTTAACAAAGGCTGACAATACTAATTTGTTATCATCCAATATGAAAATGCATTTGCATGATCACTACCCCAACCATTTTAAGATATACACTGATGGATCATTAATCAATGAACATGCAGGTGCAGCATACATTATCCCAGGCCTTAACAAAGAAAAGTCCTATTATCTCGGAAAAAAAAAAATCTATTTTTTTACTGCGGAGTTAACTGCTATAATGATGGCCTTAAAGTTTGTTGTTGATTACCCTCAAAATTTGTTTTTTAAAGTTGTTTTATGTGTAGATTCTAAGTCAGTCCTTACTGCAATGAAGAACTTTAAATTAAAATTTCGACCTGAGATGATCGCTGAAATAAATAACTTTAGTCCATTTCCTCTCAGTTAGAGACACTGAAGTAACATTTCTTTGGGTGCCCCTCCCACTGTGGGTTATATTATAATGAAAAGGTTGATGTTCTAGCAAAGAAAGGAGCAAAACGATCTGCAGATTCGCATTTTTTTAAATTTATCTATGTCAGTGCAAGAGTGCTATACTTTGGCAGAAAAAGTACAATTTTCTAATTTTCATTTGATAGAAAGAGAACTGGGGGTGTTTTGGTTTACACGATGAAATGAAAAATATTCATGAAAAGTTAAGTAATTACGATCAAAACATGTATCGTAGACGGCAGATAAGTTCCTTGATCTGTAGATGGAAACTGGATTGTTTTAAACAAAAGTATGTCAAAAATATACATTGTATATGTGGTCATAGCATATCAACTGATCACATTCTTTTGTGTAACTTAATGAAAAAAATCATCCCAAATACGCCTGCACAGCCTATTCAAAATGTTTTCCTGTCAGCAAGTGAAACATATCTTTTCTTTTTCACACTTAGCTAAAAGTCCAATTGGCAAAATACTTATAATAGATAGCAGTCAGTGGTGAGATTAGACAGAAGAGTTGTATGCGTTTTTTTTTTTTTTAAAGAGTTGTATGCGTTTTTTTTGTTTTTGTTTTTTCTTTATCTTTGATTAAGTGGATTTTCTATTTTTGTGTTATAGTTGCAGATAAGTTGTTTTATTGTTATTATTATTTTATTCGTTGTGTTAACCTTTTTTCTCCGGCCCCGATTTTTTTCCCGTCTAATATCACGTAATGTGGAAAGACGTAAAAAAAAACAACAACAACAACACACACACACACACACACACACACACACACACACACACACACACCACACACACACACACACGCACGCACGCACGCACGCACGCACGCACACACAGACACATACTTCATGCAAGGTCAATGCACAGACTTAAACTAATGGTTTTAAAACAAAATTTACAAATGACATAAAATAAAGCTGTGGCGAAAAGATATATCAAATATGCAGAAAGTACTAAGATGTGAACCGTTTTTTTTTTTTTTTTTTTTTTTTTTTTTTTTGTTTTTTTTTTGTTTTTTTTTTTTTAAGACTTTACTTTTGCTTTGGCTGAATCTTCCCTGGATGAAATTTAAGTAAGTCCTCAATAATATGTGACAATGGCATTGACTCGGGGTCCGATTTTTACATACCTGTAAAGAGACCCAGATGCTGCATCTTTATTGGATGCTACTTGGTATATTTTCAAGTGCTGCTGCGTTCTTCTATTTTGTGTGTCTAGACCACATAACGTGAATAGACATTAAATTGAAGACTACACACACACACACACACACACACACACACACACACACACACACACAGCGCGCATACACTCGTCCTCGCACGCGCACGCGCGCACGCACAAATACACACACACACACATACACGCGAGCGCGCGCGCGCGCGCGCGCGCGCGCACACACACACACACACACACACACACACACACACACACACACACACACACACACACACACACACACACACACAACTTTCATTCATCAGATTACTACCTGTGACACGTCTGTGGAGTTACGTATCATTCTAGTACGTAATTTGTTTTATATTACGTCATATTGAAATATTTACGTCTCTTCCCTCACTACCTTACCTGCTGGCACTCAGGGAGGATGTCATGTGCTGACGAAGGCAAATAAAGCCGAAAATTGCATTTACAACCACGACAGCTTGTTGTCCTTGTGTCTTTTTTCTTTTGGATATATATATATATATATATATATATATATATATATATATATATATATATATATATATATAGTAGAAATCATAACACTTGAACTGGGCTGCACTCTAACATTTCATTTTTTTAAAAAATGTTTGCCCTATTTTGGGGCTTCAGTTCACTAAGGTAAAACAATTCATTGAGGTAAAAACTAGGAGCATACAAAAAACATGCAAAAAGCCTGGCGCGCGCACACACACACACACACACACACACACACACACACACACACACACACACACACACACACACACACACACACATGTACACCTAAAAACCATCCTTGCTGTTATGCGTCCTACTGTAACTGAGTTCACTCCACAAGGCAAATCAGACATACAATTTGATATCTGCCATCGCGTGAACTCAAGGCATTATTCGGAAAGAAAAGTAATGAAATCTGTTTTTCAAAAACAAAATGAATCTAAATGGACTTTGATTATAAAACAGATTACCTTTGTTTGTAACCATATAAAACAAGAGACCTTGGGTTGGGGGGGGGGGGGGGAGAAAGAAAGAAGAGAGAGAGAGAGAGAGAGAGAACATAGAGACAGAGGGACAGAGAGAGTGGGTGTGGGGGAAAGAGAGAGAGAGAGGGACGGGGCAAAAAAGAGACAGAACTGAAGAGTGAGCAAGCGAGAGAGAGAGGGAGAGAGAGGGGGGGGGGGCGTAGGGCAGGGCACAGAAAACGAGGGGGGGGGGGGGGGGGGGGGGGCAGGAAAAAAAGACAGGAGAGAGGGGACAGAGGGGCGAAGGGGGAAAAAGTAGGCAGGAAATTAGTGGGAATAAGGGGGCGGGGGGGGGAGGAGGGAGGGGGGGCGATAGCAAAGAAAGGGGGGGGGCAAAAGGAAAGGCAGGGGGAGGGGGGTGGGAAGAGAGAGAGAGAGAGAGAGAGAGAGGAGAGAGAGAGAGAGAGAGAGAGAGAGGAGTATGGTATGATGGTGGCGTGGAAGGTGTGTGTGTGGGGGGGGGGGGGGGGGGTAGAAAAGAGAAGGGGGGAGAGCAAAAGGAAAGGCATGGTGGTTGGGATGGCGGGGGGGGAGGGAGGGGGAGAGAAAGGAAGAATGGGGGGCAGAAAATTCGTGTGATAAGAGGAATAGAATATAGTAAAAGGTATGGAGGGGTAAGGCAGTAGAATTATGGAAAGTCTATAACCAGGAATGGATATTATGTTACACACACACACACACACACACACACACACACACACACACACACACACACACACACACACACACACACACACACACACACACACACACACACACACACATTCAACTATTTTTCAGACAGAATGGCACACATACATACACTTTGTCTTTATACACTTTACATTTAAATAAACCTGGTCTGAAATACATGCCCAATCATGCACACAATTATATTCTCATAATTATGAAGGAACTATGCATTGCGTATGTCATTGTCTTCCTCGGTGGAGTGGTGCCTTATTATGGAAATCTGAGCCAATCAATCAATCAATATATATATATATATATATATAATATATATATATATATATATATATCGTGTCGTGTGTGTGTGTGTGTGTGTGTGTGTGTGTGTGTGTGTGTGTGTGTGTGTGTGTGACACCTTTGAAGTCAGTTTTTAACTGTTTTCTGTTCAGTGTTTAGATGAGAGTAAATGTTGTGATGGAATCAGGGATTGCCTGACAGACGTCGATGAAGGATGTTACGGGATGGATTATACTGTTAGTGAACGAAGCCCCCCAGCTGTGGTCAGTTTTGACAGACCCGGAGGGTTCTCTGTCACTGCTCTACCGGAAGACAGCACGCAGTGCCCAGACACTCATTTCCAGTGTCACGATGACGGCTATTGTCTCCCTGTCTATGTCAGGTGTAATGACATGATCGACTGTCCAGACCATGAGGACGAAGCTGACTGTGAGAATTTCAAGACGTGCCCAGGGTATTATCGATGTCGTGACAGTCACAAAACAATCTGTTTGCACGTGAATCACGTGTGTGACAGTGTGCCACAATGTCCTCTGCGTGATGACGAACTGATATGTGACCTCGCATGTCCAGAATCCTGTGTTTGTTACGGTCTTGCCTTCTCCTGTAACAACACATTCTCTGTCAAATCTTTCCCACAGATACGCTTCCTGGAAGCCCCTGGGAGTGGACTGTCTGTAAGTGACATCACTCACAATACTATGTTGATCCATCTCGGCGTGCGGGCGTGTGGATGGAAGTCTCTAGATAAAGTTGTTTTACCAAAATCTCCACAGTTTGGATCTTGCTATGAATCTACTTCATTCAATCAACTTTATGCACATTGCAGGAATGCCCCAACTTCGAAGTTTGAATCTCGCAGGTAATCCTATGGCTGGTGGGTTTGCTGGTGCCCTTCTACAGTATGTTCATCCATCACTGCAGGTCTTCAACATGTCCCATGTCCAAGCTAATTCTCTGAACATGAGCATTCTGTCAACTCTTATGCCGAACTTGCAAGAGTTAGACGCATCATGGAGCAACGTAAGAGTACTTTGGGGTCAAGGGTTTCTTCCACAATCTTCAGTTCTTTCAGTGTACAGAGTTGTCCTATAACTGATTTCAATCCCGTTGTCATGAAACCCATGGCAAACCTCAAGTACGTTTGTTGCAGATGACATGAAATTGTGTTGTCCTGTGGTTTTACCAGACAATTTCCGAGGGGTAGATGCTGGGCGCCGTCTGATGCTATCTCGTCGTGTGATGACTTGCTGAAGTCTAGTGCTTTCCGTTATGCTCTTACAGTGTTTGCTGTGCTGGCTGGCCTGGGAAACTTGGGTGGGATCGTCTGTCATACATGGTCTTTATTAGGAAACGTTAAGACTACTTTCCTAATATTCGTTCTTCATCTGTGTGCTTCGGATTTCTTGACGGGAGTTTATTCAGTCTTCATTGACGCTGCAGACGGCATTTATGCACGGAGGTACATTTGGAATGATACTGCGTGGAAGGAGAGTGTCGCTTGCAGCATTGCGGGTTTCTGTTTATTCTTATCATGTGAAGTATCAGCATTTCTGATCTGGTTGATCACTTTGGATCGCTTCCTGGTGCTCGATGTCCCTGCAGTCCGATCCACTTTGGGGCCAAATCAACTCACATAGCCTGCGCCATCGTGTGGACACTGGGACTCACCCTGGCGTCGGTACCTCTGCTCCCTGTGACCTCACACTGGGAGTTTTTCCACCAGACAGGTCTTTGCTTTCCACTGCCTGTCACCACAGGTGACTTTCCTGGTCACGTTTACTCCTTCAGCATCATGGTCATCTGTAACTTCATCCTCTTCAGCACAGTTGGTGTGGGTCAGCTCCTTATTTACTGGTCAGTAAGGAGCAGCACTACAGCTGGTCAGTTAACAAAGCTGCGAGACTTGGGCACTGACAGTGTGCAGTCCAAGGAAGCAACTATCGCCAGGCGCCTCCTGTCCCTCGCAGTGTCTGATTTGCTGTGCTGGTTTCCTGTTGGTCTGTGTGGGGTTTCTGGCTGCCAGTGATGTCGTCATTCCAGAGAGAAGGTCAACGTTGGAATGGCCATTTTTTGTGTTGCCGCTCAATTCAGCACTCAATCCGTTCCTCTATACTTTGAACATAATGCTGGAGAAACGGCGGACTGCGCAACAACTCCGTCTTCAAAAAACTCTTACGTGCGCATCAAAAGAGGTGACACTCAATGCATATCACAACATAATTTTTGTAAATATCATCGTATCAGCAGTTATATCAATATGCATTTAGATGAAAATGGACTGCTTTCTGACTGTAGAATTATTACTTCATTTTAGGCATACATATACAGGTCACCACGCGGTTTTACATTCAACATAATTTATCGCAGTTCAACGGCAACATTGATACATGGAGAAAAAAAAAAAAAAGCAACACTCTTCGCTGCCAGTTTAAACGGTTGACACGCAATCACCCAAAAAATATTGTTGACCACGAAAAAAAAAAATGTACGTAACTTTTGATGCCTCGGCAAAGGGGGGACGGGGGGGGGGGGGGGGGGGGGGGGGGGGGGGGGGGCAGAAATGAGAATTTGTTCTTGGATTAAACCTAGGATAAATTAGCATTCATTCCTTCTGCTTGCGATCCTTTCTGTCAGTCCTCCAGGCGTTGACTTTTCAATCATCTCTCTTTTATCATATCATAACGAAAGCAAACAGCAGCTGTCTGACTGGACTGTGCCTGCAATGGTGCCTACTATGGTTGCACGGGATCTGCACCTGTGATCATTACGGTCCAGGAGACGAGATTTACGGTAAAAAGAATCTCTAACTATTTTTGGTTTCAAGTGAAAA
>JADBJO010009790.1:65370-79787 GCA_016801955.1 Conus betulinus
ATTGACCACAACACAGGGAATAGCCTGCTGCAGTGAATGAACCATTGGCCATAACACAGGAAACAGTCTGCTGCAGTGAATGAACCATTGACCATAACACATTAAACAGCCTGCTGCAGTGAATGAACCATTGACCATCACACATTAAACAGCCTGCTGCGGTGAATGAACCATTGACCATCACACAGGAAACAGCCTGCTGCAGTGAATGAACCATTGACCATAACACAGGAAACAGCCTGCTGCAGTGAATGAACCATTGACCATAACACAGGAAACAGCCTGCTGCAGTGAATGAACCATTGACCATAACACAGGAAACAGCCTGCTGCGGTGAATGAACCATTGACCATCACACATTAAACAGCCTGCTGCGGTGAATGAACCATTGACCATCACACAGGAAACAGCCTGCTGCAGTGAATGGATCGATGATCCTGGCGCATGCTAGGAGGAGGAAAATGTTACTCCTGATATGTAAAGAAATATGACCACAGTGAAAAAGAACTGTGTGCATAAACAATTTTATGCGGTAAGTGTCGGTAGATCTGTTGGCATTTTCAATTGGAATCTCGCATCCGAGTCGGTCAACGGATTCTCAGGAGCAGTGCACAGAGGCTACGAATCGCTAGAAGAAGCCAACGAGGCTATGAGGCAAGCAGGACATTTGAACCCCCAAATTATATTGGAAAAGAAAAGCAAGGACCCCAAAATGTATGTTGATAAATTACGAGGACTTTGATAATGAAAACAGAAGATGATCAAACAAAAGAAATAACTGAAAAAAGAACAGCGTTCTAAAACTACACAAGACAATGAAAAACACGCTTGGTGTCCCACACTGTCTGACTGACATAGCGCTGAACTGTCGCCAAGCAAAGCTGAAACTACCACTGAAATCCATCCTGGAGGAATACAAAGCAGGGAAGATCAGACTTCAAAGCATGCTGGAGGATTCAAGAGACAAGGTGGTAGAAGCAATCAAGCCCCAGCTGAAGACAGGCAGAAAATGGAAAGTTCAAAAGGCGACAGATTCTGCAAAAGAAAGTCTCAAGATCAGAGAAATAACAGGACACACACAGACCAACAGACAAGGACTGGGGGTGACCAAAACTGAATGGTGGTCAAAGGCCAAAGGAAAAGTCAAAAGAGACATGATGATTCAGGAGATGAGAAAAGAAGAAGACCAACAAAGACTCCAAAAAGCAGTCCAGCAGAGCCAGCAAGGGCAATGGACAACGTGGAGAATGCACTCCAAAGAAGTCTCACTTGGAATGACATTTGGCACATGGCCCCTCTCAGGATCAGCTTCATTCTCAGATCTGTATATGACCTTCTGCCCTCAAATGCAAACCTGGTGAAGTGGGGAAAAACAGACGATCCTTCATGCCCCCCTCTGCCATGAAAACCAAACAGTGGAGCATGTCCTAAGCTATGTAAAGTAGCCCTGGCTCAAGGAAGGTACACATGGAGGCACAACCAAGTGCTCAAAGAGATTGTACAAGTAGTCTGGGCTAGTACCAACACCACAAAAGGGAAAATCAGGACTCCAAAAGCACCCGCAACATTCTTCACGGCAGGAGGCAGCGAATCATGGCCAAGAACAACAATGCCACTCAGAACATGCAGACAGAGTCTGCTGGACGGGGCAGATGACTGGGAGTGCACTGGAGACCTCCCAGAATGGAAGAGTCACCCAGAGATCATCAGCAAGAGTGGCATGAGACCAGACATAGTAGTCCACTCTCAGTCAACCAAGCAGCTGATCATGATCGAACTCATGGTGCCATATGAGAACAGAATGGAGGCAGCTCAAATCTACAAGACTGAAAAGTATGCTGATCTGGCAAACAGCCTGAGGAGAGAAGGCTATCAGGTCAAAGTCCTCACTGCAGAAATTGGAGCTAGGGGGTTTATAGAAACGTCTGCATACAGCCTCATGAAACAGCTGTCAGTTGCAGGGAGGGGAAAAAAACAGAGCCCTGAAAGCAATGGCAGAAGCGGCAGAGAGGTGTTCAAGCTGGATCTGGTCAAGGAGGAACAAAAGTGAGCTTCATAAGGCTTAACTTTCCTACAAATATTAGGCGTCCCAGTGGCTCAGTGGTTAGTGTGCGCGAGTCATTAAGTGGAACATGGGCATGTCCAGAGTGCCATGGGTTCGAATCCCAGCCATGGCTCGTCCCCAAGATGGGAAAAAAAGGGCAGCAGAGGACATCCGGAGTCATGAACCGGGTGTGGCCCAACCCCCCTAGAGTGTCAGGAATTAAGGGCCGAAACACTTGCTTGAAGGGGGCTTCTCTTCTGAGGACTCTCTGCTGCCACGCTCTCCACGAGTTTCTTTCTACTATGCTATGTTATATGACTATGCTATGATATATCACACACACAGACTGTACGGATGCTAGGTGTCCTGTTCTTTGATATGGAAGCTGCCTCCATGAAGGAGTGATTCATTGTCTGTCCGGTCATGGACAACGCTATTGTCAGTGTGTCATCCTCAATCATTGGAACCTAGTCAGCAATCCAAGTCATATTACATACGAATGATAACTGGGCGCATTCTGAACTGTATGCAATGCCTATTAAACGGCTGGCGTTCTTAAAAAAATATAGTCTTTGGAACATATGTCGGAAGGCTTGTGTCACAACCACTCGGCAGAGAGTGATAACAACCACTCAGCTAAGAGGGGTAACACCACGCGCAGCTAAGAGGGGTAACAACCACTCAGCTAAGAGGGGTAACAACCACTCAGCAAAGAGGAGTAACAGCCACTCAGTTAAGAGTGGTAACAGCCACTCAGCTAAGAGGGGTAACAACCATTCAGCTACGAGAGGTAACAACCACTCAGCTAAGAGTGGTAACAACCACTCAGCTAAGAGGGGTAACAACCACTCAGCTAAGAGTGGTAACTACCACTCAGCAAAGAGGGGTAACAGCCACTCAACTAAGAGGGGTAACAACCACTCAGCTAAGAGGGGTAACAACCACTCAGCAAAGAGGGGTAACAGCCACTCAACTAAGAGGGGTAACAACCACTCAGCTAAGAAAGGAGTAGCAGTTACTCAGCTAAGAGGAGTAATAACCCCTCAGCTAAGAGGGGTAACAACCACACAGCTAAGAGGAGTAGTAACAACCCCTCAGCTAAGAGGGGTAACAACCACTCAGCTGAGAGCGGTAACGTGTGTGTGTGTGGTGTGTGTGTGTGTGTGTGTGTGTGTGTGTGTGTGTGTGTGTGTGTGTGTGTGTGTGTGTGTGTGTGTGTGTGTGTGTGTGTGTGTGTGTGTGTGTGTGTGTGTGTGTGTGTGTGTGTGTGTGTGTGTGTGTGTGTGTGTGTGTGTGTGTGTGTGTGTGTGTGTGTGTGTGTGTGTGTGTGTGTGTGTGTGTGTGTGAGTGCATGCGAGTGTGTTTGTGAGTGTGTGTGTGTGTGTGTGTGTGCGTGTGTGTGTGTGTGCATCTAGAGAGAGAGAGAGAGAGAGAGAGAGAGAGAGAGAGAGAGAGACGCACCGGTATATCTGGCCTTCAAAAACAAAGTTGACGATTCCGTCTGGCCTAAATGGGGCCATTTAATGGATACCTGGGTGTCGTCCTCTGTAGCTATCACCATAATCACCGGGTCTTTTCGGTAGGTCATGGCATAGTACTCCTGACCCAGCACGTCCGGGCAGGACGATATAAGCGTCAGTGGAAGTGTCATCCATGTTTATAGCGTACACCGATACTTCCTCCGTGGACTGCACCAACACTGATTTGTTGGACTGTCGAGGTAATACACACAGTCATGTCATGCATATATGCATATAGACATACGTGCTGACATATATGCATCCACAGAGAGAGAGAGAGAGAGAGAGAGAGAGAGAGAGAGAGAGAGAGAGAGAGAGAGAGAGAGAGAGAGATTTTCAAGATATATAAGCAGAGACACGTCAACCTGTAGAACCAGCACTGAAATAACAGCAGTCTGGTAGACTTTCTTGAGGGCACCACGAAGAAAGCACAGACTGCGCTTGAGAGTCGTCTGCATTCAAGGACCACAAAATCTGCTCCGGTCAATGATGCTTTGCCTTGCCAGTTTTCCCACCACCATCCACCACCCAGATTCGTATCCCCACCCCACCTACCACCACCACCCTTACCTCCTGTTTCCTTTTCTCTCCAGGGTTTTTGACTTTGCCATGGTCAGAGGGCTTATGTGGTACAATGACCCCTTGGGTAATGCTGACGGTGGCATCATGGGGGCGGATGGGTGTCGGGGGCTAGTTTTTGAAAACGCTTCTAGGTCTCTCTATAACCAAGTCGCTGATCTGCCTAAATACAGCGTGGTAGGATTCGATGCCCCTACCAGCCGCTGTGGCGAAGTGGTTAGCGTCGCGGACTCCCGGCTAGGAGGTCGTGGGTTCGAATCCCATCATGTGGGTTTTTCTGCCCCGACCGGCTCCTACCCAGAGTTGAGTTTGCTGCGGACTCAGTTGGGAAGACTGGGAACCACACAGTCGAGTTTCATCCACTTAATGGATGTGTTTCTGAGAGTGTTGCTCAAATTCCCTGACCAACACTGCAGGTGCCTGTATCTCTCGGGCCTGATTGACGCCGGGATATATTATGAAAGGAAGCGTAGAGTACAGCCCTGTCATGTAGTCTCAGACCGAAATGGAAATCTGTAGCATCGTCTTAATCATCCTTATTCTCATCGACCAGCATCAAAAAAAAAAAGAAGATTCGATGCCCCTGGTAATATTCCCTATGTCAGACAGATCAAGGGTGAGGGCCCTGATGCAGTGTTATCCGCCTTTTCCTGTTCTGTCTTCTGTTCTTCTTAATGGACCTGTTCTATCTTCTTCTGTCCTTCTAGTCTTCTTTTCAACACTCTTCCCTCTTCTTCAGACCCACTGTTTTTGCCGTGTGGTGCAGCCTGTGTGTGACCGGTGTATGAGGAGCGTGGTATCCAGGAGGTGGACACCGTTAGCGTGATGACGAAGCATCATGTCAACACATCTCCTTAGCCTGGACTTTCCCCGTACAAACTGTAATGCTTTTTCAGGCATACAACTTCTTTGCTCAGAAAGTAAAAATCAGTCATCAGCCTGATTGTCTTGCTGAACAGAATCTTTTACAATGAAAACATTGAAACTGATAAGAAAACTGTTTACTTCAAACACTAGGTAGATAAAAAAAAAAAAAGTGCATCGTGTAGCAGACCTTGTTAAAACAACTGGGGCATTCATGACCTATGAAGAATTTACTGATAAATATCAAGTTAAAACCAGCTTCATAGAGTTCATTGGGAGTGTATGTACAGTTAAAGCATATCTTTAAAGAAGAAAAAAAACGAAGATTTGTATAAGTAGCAACAAATCCAAAAATATGCCCAGAGTTCAAAACATTATCTTGGGCGTGGCGAAATTAACAAGGACTTACCATGACATTCTGATTGCTGATGACAGACGTCCTAAGTGTTGTGTGAAATGGAACTTGGAAACATTAGACGATTTAAAATGGACAAATATTTTCTACCAAGCACAGAAAATAAAGGACATCAACGTGAAATAGTTTCAGCTCAGAATTCAGCTCAACAAATATTATCCTGGAAAAAATGCTTGTGAACAGTAACAAATTGCACTTTTCGCAAATCTGAAAGGGAAACAATTGAGCATGTGTTTTTTTTCATGCGACACAACAACTTTTTTTAATGAC
Organism: Conus betulinus; assembly: GCA_016801955.1. Taxonomy (NCBI): domain Eukaryota; kingdom Metazoa; phylum Mollusca; class Gastropoda; order Neogastropoda; family Conidae; genus Conus; species Conus betulinus. Next base: position 71,063 of record JADBJO010009790.1, read on the forward strand.
TTCACAAAATTCTTAAACGATAATTGTCATAGCGCAGGTCAACTCACACCGTGTAGAAAACTTGTTTTATTTGGATTTGATTCACATTTACAAACGGATGATCCAACTGACTACTTGATAGCGTGTGCCAAATTCTTTTTGTACAAGTGCAGAATTGAGAAGACTCATCCTTTAGTTCCGCTCTTAAGAAAATATATAAAAGGGCAGTTTGAAACAGATGAATATGTTGCAAAAATATATGCAGGACGGTGATTTTGAGTTAAAATGGAGTTGTTATAGAGAACTGATTGATGACTAGTTATATGCCTGATAAAAATTTACAGCTGATATGGAAACTGCTTCTGGCTTCATACGTATATGTGATGTTATCCTAAACCATCTCTGTTAGAGGTGACAGACAAAAGCAAGGAGGCAAAACATATTACACAGACATCTTTGTGTATTTACATGCGTGTATGCATGTAGTTGTAGTGCCTCTCTGTTCGTGGTTTATTCCTTCGTTTCTTTTTTTTTCAATTACTAGTTGAGGCTGTTCAGGTTCTTCATTTGTTGACTCACAGTTACTTGCATCTACTGTTCTATTCTTCTTTTTTATTTCTTCAGTTGCATTCATAGAGCCTAAGGATAATGCTCTGTTGGTTGCCCTGCGTGGGTGCACGAGAACTTTTCCAGATGTTCATCCCCCCCCCCCCCCCACCCCCACCCCCTACCTCTACTTTTCGTAGTGTGTCAAGAATATGTATCATTTATGTTCGTCATGCATGGACATGCTTTATACATATGTATAAAAATCTCCGCGCTCTGTCTTCTTTCTGCGCACATGTAAGCTCTCATATTACCCGACTAAAACACGAGTTTAGAAAAAAAAAAAAAAAAAGGTTGCTGTGTGGTGGAGGCTCTCCCGATGTCTGAAGAGCTTCTCTGTCATGAGTATGTCTGCAGGCCTGGTCTCCAGGCAGAGGTATGGGTGTGTGGGGCAGTCCTGCTGAAGGTGCTCCACAGGCACTGGAGCTGTGCCACAGGGGCCTCCTGCAGACTCACCAACGCGGAGTTCTGTGAACATGTGCTGCTTGAGCCTGGCCTGGCCTGCCTCAGTCTTGCTCTGGGTAGGAGGTAGCAGGCATCCTTTCCGTTGTAGTTTGGATGCTCTTGCAGCCATATTTGTTCTGTATCTCCTTGTTAATTGTGTTTGTAATCATGAATGATGAGGTCTTCCATGTGTACTTCACGGCACGCGTGTCCTGACATTGAAGTCTCGTGTGGTTTCTGCAGGCGGCCAGCTAGCTGTCGAGGAATAATTTTAAAATCAAGTGAGACTCTCCTGGAAGGCTATCAATAGTAAGAAGAAATCATATGACCACCTATCCTTGTTTTGCAATAATTGCAGCTCCCTCCCTGATAAACAGAAACACATGCAGTTGAATGATGACGGGTCCATGTGGTGATCATATCTCATATGAGTCCTTGTTCCCATCAATGGTCACATAACAACCACAATTCAACTTTATTTTCTATGCAAGCCTCATCTGATGTTTGTAACTGGACACTACGTTTTTCGTAGACACCAACAGGAGACTTGTTCTCTGACTGCTTGGAACAGCTGACGGAATGTTGACTCTAAGATCTACCCGTAGCCCTGAAGATGAACCAGTGCTTCAACCTGTTATCTGGAAGAGATGTCTGTTAATAAGCAGACCGCCCGAGAGGACGCTAGCTGCTGAGACTTGTTGATCTAATTACCCTAAGCACACAGACTGTGATGGGGCAATTAAGTATCACCCGCAGTTTAATGAAGGACGTGTCCATGTTTTCATTTTCTTCGTCACGACGAGACCAAAACAAGTTCACTTTCTATCTTCCCATATTCAGTGTGAGGACAATCGAAATACCATTGTGTCCGCCCAGTTTCCCTCTTTTCCTGGTGTTCTAACGCAAGTAACATATCGCCAAAACAAAAATGCTTGTAGTTTCTTACCCTCTCAATGCCGCTCCCACGCAGCTCACGTGGCAACTCGACTAAACTCACATTCCCACGGGTCACAGTGACAGTCTCGGTAAAGTTGGGGTTAAACACAGGCATGGTGACAGTGACATTGGCAGGGATGTTGGAGCTGAGCTGGTGCTGAAGTACAGTTGTAGGTCAAAGTCGATGGAAGGATAGAACCTGCCGAAGAGTGGTTATGGGCTAACAATTGCAATTCAAAGATCTTCACTCCATGAGTTTAACTCATGCAGCAGAGATTGACTACAACTTGGTTAATGATTCTGATGGACATGTGGCTTAGAGATGCAGGTACTCACCAAGAATGTCGAACAAAACCCCTGTATGTGGTCAAAAAAGAGACTTGAACTTTTCCACGCAAGTACTACGTGGGTTTAACTATCTTTCTATCAATCTTATCTATCTAGCTAGCTAGCTAGCTAGAGAGAGAGAGAGAGAGAGAGAGAGAGAGAGAGAGAGAGAGAGAGAGAGAGAGAGAGAGAGAGAGAGAGAGAGAGAGGACAATTCAATGTCTTAGTGGTGGGAAACAAGCGCACGCTAATAATTTCTTCGTCATGATATTAATTCCGTGTCGCACAGGCAGAGTAAACCGAAGGGATGCTTTTTACATCATATGCTTGGTTTGTTTGTTTCTTTGTTTGTTTGTTTGTTTGTTTTTTTGTTTTGTTTTGTTTTGGCTGCATCTTGACTCTCCTCTTAAACTGTTTTATTTTTCTGGGGACTAACACACACACACACACACACACACACACACACACACACACACACACACACACACAAACAAATGCACACACACACACACACACACACACACACACACACACACACACACACACACACACACACACACACACAGCAGACACACACACAGAGGCACGCACGCACGCGCGCGCACGCACTTCATCGAAGATTCACTCCACTGTTTTGCACTGTTCATCAAATGATAAGCGCCCCCCGCACCCCCCACCCCAACCCCCCCCACCCCTTTTTTTTTTTTGAGTGGACCCCTTCACCTCCATAACCTCTCTCTGTTTTAATGGAAGGGGGTGCGGATCTCCATACTCCTATCTCTCTGTCTGTCTGTCTGTCTGTCTGTCTGTCTGTCTGTCTGTCTCTCTCTCTCTCTCTCTCTCTCTCTCTCTCTCTCTCTCTCTCTCTCTCTCTCTCTCTCTCTCTCTCTCTCTCTCGTTCGTTCGTTCGTTCGTTCGTTCGTTCTCTCTCCCCCTCCTTGCTGTTGCTCTTCTACTTTTTCTCCTTCTTGAAGTGGATGAGGACATCCCATACTTGTATTTCTCTGTCTGTCTGTCTGTCTGTCTGTCTGTCTCTCTCTCTCTCTCTCATTCATTATGAATGTTCATGTTTTTGTGACAAAATGCCTTCTTTAATTACACTCTTTATTACTCACCCCTTCAAATGGAGCTGTGGCCTTTTCTTGAATAAATTATTGTTATCGTTATTGTTATCGTTCTCTCTCTCTCTCTCTCTCTCTCTCTCTCTCTCTCTCTCTCTCTCTCTCTCTCTCTCTCTCTCATCCCCTCGTCCTCGCTCTCCTCCTCCTCCTTCTTCTTCTTTCTTCTTCTTCTTCTTCTTCTTTCCATTGACTGTCACATCCTGCATTGCTTTGTGTCCATTACTCAATGGTCATTTCTTTGCTCACTGTTTAAACGGGTTCACTTGCATTTTGTCCTGTTCATGGCCATCAGATGCTACCATTGCCATTGTTATATATGTGTTACCGTGTGTGTGTGTGTGTGTGTGTGTGTGTGTGTGTGTGTGTGTGTGTGTGTGTGTGTGTGTGTGTGTGTGCTTATTTGTGTGTATGCATATGTGTGGATGAGAGAGAGAGAGAGAGAGAGAGAGAGAGAGAGAGAGAGAGAGAGAGAGAGAGAGAGAGAGAGAGAGAGAGCGAATGCGAAAATATATTCAGATAAAGGCCAGAGCCCCATACTGAAGGGGTGATACCTGCATACACATGATATAAATACCATCATGAAGGAAGATGCAGAGAAAAGCGAACATATATGCACAATACAATAATATTAAGAATATACAGTACGCAGCCTTTTTTGTGCTTCATAAATGTACCGAGCAAGATTTAAGAGAATATTTCCATTTCTTGATGCGAGGAGTAAGTTCTGTCTAAAACTACAGGGCTCAGTAAAATACTTTGGCTTTATAAATTTCACTCCAAGGTCATGAAAAGCAGGACAGCAGAAAACGAAATGGGCTTCATCTTCCCTGGCCAGATTACATAAGCGGCATATCATTTCATTTTCACTAATGGTACTGTACCTAAAACGATGACACGCAATGTCAGAAACGCCAAATCGAAACTTACTCTGTGCGCTCTTAACATACCTATTCATCTCCATTTTAATGTACGGTTCTATCATATGCGTTGTTTTAAAGAGTCTATTTGCGCAAGTCTGTCACTACTATAGACGTGATCATGCCAGTCCTGCCATCTGCAGTCAATTACCCTTTGTTTAAAACATTTTTAAAATCCTGATATATTTTCAACTCCTTGGTTGTTCCAAACATAAGCAAAGCCATAAGAAGTTAAGCACTGAGGAACATTAGCAACCCATGTCTTTTTCTTGCCATTACAATCCAGATTTCTCAATATTTTGTAAGCTTTTCAGAGGTATTTTAATTTCTTCCATTCTAGTTATTTTCAGCTAGTATATAAAACATTTCAAAAACGAATTAACATAGATTGGATATCGTCCACGCTCACCATAAACTAGATCATTCGGTGTTCGATTGTCTACATTTAAAAATCTTTTCATAGCATACAAATGGACATTTTCTATCACATTTTCAACACTTTTCTCAAGAGCCCAAAATTTCCGTTGCATACTGTAATATTGGCTGCATCTGAGAGTCAAATTTACATAACGTGTGAAGTATAACAGCGACTGCTCTCTTTGCTCTGTTCGCAAGGGTCTTGGCATGCAAAAGTGAAACTTAATCTGGTTGTGAAATAAAAAACCAAGATACTTATATGCATTGGCAACAAGAAATATATTGACTACCATAGACCCATCCGTCATTTCGAGCCAAATAACCACCTTTAGGAACACAATGATATTAGTCTTATTCATATTTGCTTTTAATTCTAATCTAGATGCAGCGGAATACAAAACAATTCAATCGTCTTTGAAGGCCAACAACAGTTGTAGACATCAAAATAATGTCGTCAGCAAAGAGCAAGGCAAAGATCTCCAAAAGGTCAAAAGTTACACCATGCTTCCATTTTGAATCATTTCCATGGCCAGTTCATTTCTGAACAAGGAAAAAACAACACTGGACTGCAGACGTCCCCTTGCCTAACTCCTCTGGTCCACATGACATAATCTGATAATTTACTCCCGATCTGACCCTAGCTTTCACTTCACTATACATACTCCTTACACAACGACACAGTTTACCTTTAATTCCATTCTTCAATAAAATAGGCCATAACAATATTTGTGAGATGAGAGAGAGAGAGAGAGAGAGAGAGAGAGAGAGAGAGAGAGAGAGAGAGGAGAGAGAGAGAGAGAGAGAGAGAAAAGATATGAGTATACTCACGAATTTTCCGTGAAGCCGAGAATGATTCTTTCCCCTGGTTATCATTGGCTGAAAAGAACAGTTCACTGTTAAAAAAACAATGCACATTACCTCTGTTTAGGAACACCTAGCTCACCCACATGCTTGCCCGTACTACACAGTCATTTGCGAGCTTGCGAGCGAGCGAGAGAGAGAGAGAGAGAGGGGGGGGGGGGGCATGTGGGTGGGGGGAGACATTACCACATAAAGACAACGTGCTAAGTTTTATAACTTAACGAAGTACTGTGTCATTATCTACAGCAATTTTAAATGACAGAGCACTCACCAACGGACTTACTCCCTCGTTTTTATCAGTCAAGCAAACAGTCAGAGTATGTTCTTCAACACTGAGCCAATCTTTCAATTACTCAGACAATCAATTAATGATCAGACCTTTACATTCATATCCCCTGCTTTTCATTCAGTCGATCAGTTGGTCAATTAAACACACTTACAAAACCAATCAGCAAACAACTAAGCCTGTTAATCAACGGGTCAGTCTCTTCATAGTCAGTCCATAGTCAGTCCCACCAATCAGCCTGTCCATCAACTGACCAGTCCGTCAGTCAATCAGTCCATCAATAACTCAGCCCATCAATCAGCCAATCCATCAACTGATCATTTCCTCAACAAGTCAGTCTATCAATCTGTCAGCTTCTCAATCAGCCACTCCATCAACCATTTAATCCATCAATCAGCCAGTCTTAACTCATCAGTCCTTGACCATTTAATTCATCAATTAGCCAGCCCATCATTGATCAGTCCATCGACCATTGTAGCCATCAATCAGCCAGTCCATCAACCGCTCAGTCCATCAACTGACCTCTCCATCAACTGACCAGCCCATCAATCAGATAGTCCATCATTGAATCGGTCCATCAACCAGCCAAACCATCAACCAATCAGTACATCAACCAGCCAAATCATCAACCAATCAGTACATCAACCAGCCAAACCATCAACCAATCAGTACATCAATCAGCCAGTCCATGTTCGGTCCTTGGACCAGCCAGTCCATCAACCAATCCGTCCATCCATCAACCAATCAGTCCATCAACCAATCAGTCCATCAACCAGCGGGTCCATCAACTGATCAGTCCATCCACCAGCCAGTCCATCAACCAGCCCAGTCCACCACTTCACGACACTCACCGCCGAGGACAGCAGATGGCAGCGATGCCGTCAGAGCAGCCAGCAGTGGCAGCAGCAGAGAGACAGCCATGGTGCTGGGGAGGGATGGCCCGTCAGTACTGTCTGTGTCCCTGGTCTGTCTGTCTGCCTGTCTGTCCGTCTGTTCTGCTTCTCTTTTTCTCTCTTGTGTGTCCGAAAGGAAGGCTGGCGTCGGTCCAATGAATAGAAGAATGCAAGTATGGTCGCTGTTGGCTCGTGGATAACTGGGGGAGGTTCTTTCAGGTTCAGACCGTGTTCATCCCGCACCCTCCCCACCCCCCCCCCCCCCCCCCCCCCTTTTTTTCTCTCTCTCTCTCTCTCTCTCTCTCTCTCTCTCTCTCTCTCTCTCAAAGGAAGACGTGGTATCCAGACAATACCTGGAGTAGTCTGATTAGTTTTATTACTGTATGCTGATGATGTTGTTCTTATTTCCGGAACAGTTGTAGGTTTGCAAAACCAACTAAATGTATTGAAAGAAGAATCAAACCGCTTAGGTTTATCAGTTAACTTGGATAAGACGAATATAGTGGTCTTTAGTATGGACGGCCAAGCTATCGGTGTATATGAAAAATGGTATTATGGAAATGCAGATGTTCAAGTAGTTAATTCATCTAAATATCTTGGAATGATATTTTCAACAACTTAACTTTCCGTACGCATGGGAAGAATCTCTAAGAAAAGGGAAAAAAAAAAGTACTATTAAAATTCTGAAATCCCTGAGAAAACTCAATTGTACAGACTGTGGTATATTTTGGAAAATGTTTGATACACAGATAAAACCTCTTCTTACATATGCAGCTGATATTTGGGGCTTACATGAGAATTGGCAGATGGAAAAAGTACATACATACGTATGCTACGAAGCGTTTCCTTCAAGTACCTATTCAATCATCCAACACCGTTTTATATATGGAGAGATGGGCATATACCCTTTGTATATTAGTACATTTGTGAAATGGATTAAGTACTGGTTGAAGACCTGAAGCTACCCCAGTCCCGTTTGAGCAGGCAAGCCTACGATATGATGCTTCTAGAAATGGAAAAATGTAGAGAAAACTGGGCTCGTAAAGTAAAGAAAGTCCTTTCAGAACAGGGTTTTGGAATAGTGTGGATGACCCAGGAAGTAGGAAATGAGCAACAGTTCATTGCAGAATTTAAAGACAGGCTTATTTGTTCTTTTAAACAGACTTGGAACTCAGATGTGGAAAGAAAAGAAAAATATCGCTGGTTTTTCTCATTTAAAATTGCGTTTCATTCCGAAAAACGTTTCTCAATGTCATAACAGATAAATGGCACAGAATAAATTACGCAAAATTTAGGTTGAGAACTTTAGGTTTTAATGCGAACAAAAAAAAGATGGTTTGAATGTGAAACATCCACAGAATCTCCTTGTCCTGCGTGTAGACATTTTTATTGATGATGAATAACACTTTCTTTCCACTGTACTGCTTATAATGAAGTGCGGACAAATTGTTCATTTTCCAGTTAGATAGAGCGAAAAAGACAAAATGTCGCTGTCGTGTTATCATCAGATGATGAAGTTGTAATTACATCAGTTGCGAAATTCATTGCAGAAGCATTGAAAATTAGACAGATGAAGGATATTCAAGATGATGCATTATAAGAGATACTGAATGAATTTTATCATTCATCGCTTGTGGGAGAGATCAGTAAGATGCAATGTCATCATTTTATTGTGTGGATGGTGGAGTCAGTCTTAAGATTTTTTGTTTGTTTTGTTTGTTTTTTGTTTTGTTTTAACCTTACTGCATTACTCCTGTGTGTGTGAGGACATAAGGAAATGTTACAAAATTATTTGTCTTTGTAACCTTTGATTTGATACACTCTAGGAATGAATGTGTACTATTTGTTTGCAGGAAAGGAAGAGGGAAATGTTATTGTTCTGTTACACCCCACCCCTTGTCCAAAGACCTCTTTGGTAATGACAATAAAATATCAAAG
>JADBJO010009791.1:0-12500 GCA_016801955.1 Conus betulinus
AAATATTATTTCTGTAGATGTTTCCTTTTTTATTCTAACATAACTTCCTAAAAAACTGAAAACGATTTTGTGCCAAAACAAGACATCTGTAGATTATAATATTTTAGGAACAAAAATAAGCGTACAGTTGCAGATATTCTGTTTTGGTACAAAAAAGTGGCATCTTAACAAACTTCACTCATAACTTTCTCAATATTAAAGGTATAAACACAACGAAAGAGAATGACACAACGACATTTGTGTTTTAAAAAAAACCACCACGTAGAAACCTACATCTGAAGATACACCCTTTTAGGTCTAAGCCATCGATATGGGCTCGAGTGTGTTCGGGCATATGCACGTGGTATGTATATCGTGTTATGAATTCGATGTAAAAGAAAAATGTAAACATTAATTTACGATGCATATCATTATGTAGCTAAGGCATCAGTGGCAGGCACTGGGTTTAAAGGTCACTGGGTGACCTTTGACAGATACTTTTAAACGATGAACCGATAGCATTTACTGACATAAACACCATTATCAGATTTGATCATGAAACCAGAATAGCATGAAGGCAAACTACAGAAGAAGAGACTCTAGTCGTTTCACATCAACGTTGCTACTGGCCCTAATTTATAATGTGATAACTAGCATGTGTCCAATGTTTGCCAAAGTTTCCACGAACAACAATTCACATAAAGAAAGGAGCATGCATCGTGGCCTTTTATTTCTGGTTTTATTCGGGGAGGTTGGTCATGAGTTTAGGGATAGTTTGAAGCGTCTGAGGATAGTTTTGAGATGGATTTCAGAAGAGTTTGGTGGGAAAGTGTTGCACTACAGCACGCCTGTGTATTAAACCAAAGAATGCATCAGAGAAAAAAATACGCCACACTTCAGTGTTTCTTCGCAGGTCTAATGAATAACTGTAGCACCCGGCGTGCCCTCACTGCCCATCTGCGTCTCTCAGACATCCTCTCAGCTCTTGACAGTCGTTCATTTTACCCTGGAGGTTTAATCCCCCAAACCCACCTGCCCTCCTAGGCAGGATGATAAATGGCACCAGGATGATAAATGGCACCATTGTTTCTTGAAAAGCTGGAATAAGCGCGTGGCAGACCCCCAGACCCTCTCCGCAGCCTCCCTCGCCATCCCAGACAACAGCCGTCTTGTGTTGGTTTATCTCCCCTCAGGAAGTTGAGCACTTATCTCCCTTTGGAACATCAGGGTCTACCAGTGAGGGCAAATGGTCTCGGACACGTTTTTTTTGGTGGGAGGTAATCGAGTGAGAACCCTTTTGCCTTATCGCGGGCTGAGGGTCGGTCAAATCACCTGGGAGATAATTAAAGGTGAAGATTAATTATGGTTGGAGTCGTGATTCGAAGGGAGATGAAGGGAGGGCCCTGGCCCTTCGGTAGTATGTTGATTGTGAATCCGCCAGTTGTTTCTTCTGTTCACTCGGTGGTGCAGAGACCTTACTCTTGCAGTATGGTTTGTGTCTTAGTTGTGCTGTGTTCTGTTGTACTGTGCCTGTGTTATATTGCGTTGTCCTTTTCCTCATTGCATCGTCTCTTACTGCATTCATCTCCTGCGGTATAATATCACATCGTATTTCAACTTGTCATGTTTTGATGAAGTGTATGATATCTCGTTGTATTGTTCTACATTGTTCTGCACTGTACTAAATTGTATGTTCCGCACCACGTAGTTAGGTATCGCTAGAACTGTACAGCATTGCTTTGCATCGCATAGCATCACCGTGCCAATGTCCAGAGCTGTCCTTTCCTCTGTCCATGAAGGACGATTTTCTATGTGAATCTTTTTACGGATTCAACACTACTGCCGAATGTCGACAGCTCTCTGTACGTGCTGTATGAGCAGACTGCTCAGATGACCTCACGTTAGCCCCGCATCTGAAATGTATCAGCGAGGCCATCATTTCAAATGATGTAGTGAGGTGTGGTGTTTGTCATCTAAGGTGGACTCTCTCTCTCTCTCTCTCTCTCTCTCTCTCTCTCTCTCTCTCTCTCTCTCTCTCTCTCTCTCTCTCTCTCTCTCATGTTAATTAAGGCAGTATACCAGAATAATTCGCTCTTTTTTTTCTGTACCCCTTTTTATATTCTTCTCTCGTTTTTTTTATATGTTTACTTATTCCTTTATTTATTTATATATCAATATATTGTAAAATATACATATAAGATGGCAGACACCTAACATTCATATGCCATGGACGCCGACTGAAGAGAAACTAAAATGTTTTCTGGACTTTTATCGTGTCTTAATGTTTGACATTCTTCTACTCTCCACCCCTCCATCATCATCCCCAGCCGGTAGATGCGAATGTCAGGTATGCGTAACCAGTGTGAGGTGGGGTGGGGGTGGGAATGGGTATCCAATTTATTTATCGATACAGAGTCATGGTACCTCTGTAGTTCCTTGAAAAGGTAAATCAGTAATTTTCTGTAAAATGACATGTTCGTTTAAGTCTGGTACATATCAAAGTATTCTGTGTTTTAAAAGGCTTAAATGAAATATGGCATTTGTGGTGCATGTTTGATCTTGTAATCACGGAACAATCCTGTTCAATGGTTTCACGTCCTTTTTTTACGTATTCCCTCTGTAACGTTCAGCATATAATGATACGTGAATCAATCCCCGTCAGAACTCAGACATGCGCATTACAAACCTTTTTGCGTGATGGGTTCCCTGAATTCCCTGAATAATCGCCCTTTGTTCACTTCAACTTTTCTGTCGGGTGCATCTTGATGAACACGTAAAAGAAAGAAGGGAGATAAGCTTTCACACGATCCAGACAACGGGGAATGACAACCGAAAGAAAAAAAAAAAAGGGCTTGTAGATTTCAGCCTCAAAGAACTGGAGATGCCAGCATCCGTTTGAAAACAACATGCTTTTAGGTGCTGTGCACGTGCGTCAGCATGATCTGATCGCACATTTACCCGTGCAAACAGCCTCTAAACCTATATCGCTTATGTGACCACACAGAACAGAACATCTTTTCTCTTCCTGTGCAGTGACAGCAGAAGAATAAGATGGCAGCATCAGCAGCACTTATGAAGAACGCATATGTATATATTATGTTCGCTCTGTTTGAAAGATTACATTTGCACGTGCACAATTTAGAAAGAAAAGGGGTTAGTTACCACCCCAGATACACTTGTCAATCTCCTTGAGAGAGAGACAGACAGACAGACAGACAGACAGAGACAGAGAAGGGAGGGAAATATTGGATCAAATGACAGGACCTTTAAAGGATTTGTGCAAGATTGGAGTTAATTAATTCTTCTTTTTTGAAAAAGCAACTTCAAAGACAATGTTTAATTTCACACACTGTGTTTGTAACCTTAGATCAATTACACAGAGATCAAGATTTTTTTGTTTTTATTGTATCCATTTCTTCCCTCACACATACAAGCATTCCCATTTAGGGTGGACGCTACCACAAATAGATCATAATCATTTTCTTTGTATCCTTGTTATCCTCGAAAAATAATCTTTCACGCACATATCGATGTTCAGTTTCATGCAGTTTGACCGAAAAAATGTTGTGTCCATCTTTGTTATTCGGTTTCCTTCTTCATCATCTAATCTCTTCCCTGTTTATGCTTTCTCTCTACATCGTCCTCATCTTGCATCTCTTCCTCGTCCTCCTTCTCCTCCTCCTCCTCTCGTCCTCGTCCTCGTCCACCTCCGTCCTCCTCTCAGATTCTTCTTCTTCTTCTTTTGTTCCATTTTATTTCGTAGCACCTTAATGTTGCATTTACCTATGAATATATGCATATATCTGCAAATGTACGTATGTACGTGTGAATGTATGTATGTATGGACGTACGCACGTATGCTTATGTGTATGTATTTATATGTACACCACACACACACACACACACACACACACACACACACACACACACACACACACACACACACACACACACACACACACACACACACACACACACACACACACACACACACAGAGAGAGAGAGAGAGATGTAAACGTACAGGCCTATGTGTAATTGTATGATTGTATATATGGATGTATGCATTGATCTCTGTATGAATGTTTCTGTCTAAGCATGTGGCATGCAGGATTTACGCGCGTGAGCGTGCGTGCTTGCGTGTGTGCGTGCGTGCGCGCGCGTGTGTGTGTGTGTGTGTGCGTGCGTGTGTGTGTGTGTGTGTGTGTGTGTGTGTGTGTGTGTGTGTAAGGGGGATAGGTGTGTGTGTGTGAGGGGGATAGGTGTGTGTGTGTGTGTGTGTGTGTGTGTGTGTGTGTGTGTGTGTGTGCAATCCAAGAGAGACAGATGGATGGACGGGATGATTTGGGTGAGGGGAGGAAGAGGGGACGGGGAAGGCCGAGGAAGATACAGTGGTTGGAGAGGAAGTTGAGACACAGATCTGAATCAATGTCTCCAGAGACGAAAGAGACCATACAATAATGCCAGAAATAGAGGATGCCTATATTGTCTCAAAAAAAATAGAAAAACAAAAGCAGGTATAGGGAAAACATTATCATAAAACAATAAACGGATGAGCGGATGGAAATGTAATAACAAACCGATTGGAAAAATAAGGAAAGGAGACAATCTAACGAAAAGACATTTTCTAAAAAAAAAAAAGTTTTGAAATGAACAACAAAAGAAACAGGAAACCATATATAAAAGGCAATACAAAAAAAAAAAAAACAACAACAACAACAAAAAAAAACAAAAAAAAAACAACAAACAAACAAAAAAAAAACAAAGGGAGGGAGGTGACAAAAGTTGTTTTTTTTTTATTCTATCGGAAAAAAAAAGATGAGGAGGAGGGGGACATAGCAATGGATTTTTTCTCTAAGGAATAAAGCAGACAGACAATTAGAGAGATAGACAGACACACAGAAACCAAAAGTACAGAAGATGGAATGAAAAAACCAAAGAATATCAAAAAGAAGAACAACACTATAGCAATCATTTTGAACGGGAGGAAAAGTGTGTCCCAAAGGGGCCATTTCCAACAGCCTGGGACACGTTGCCGGCTGATGAGCTGACACGTTGTCATTGACGACAGACCAGGAGCCGCCACAGAGGAGATGGGGCATGTAATTCACGCCCATACGTGATCCCGCTTCTCTCAAGTTTTCAACTCGGCAGAAAGACCACAAGATAAGGGGAAATGCCAGCTATGTCATGAGTCGGGCTGCGTATGTTTTGTTTTCATCTGTGTGTGTGTGTGTGTGTGTGTGTGTGTGTGTGTGTGTGTGTGTGTGTGTGTGTGTGTGTGTGTGTGTGTGTGTTATAAGCAGCACATTATCAGAGTGAGATTGCCAGCAGACCACACAGAACATTAACAAACCCAGACACTTCACATCAAACGCCACAACACTAAAATCAGCAAGAATATGTCCAATTAGAAGAGAACATACACACTGTGCATGGTGTGAAGAGACTGGTTTGAGGCGGTGTAACGTGGTGAAACTGCCCCCCCCCCCCCCCCCCCTCCCAGTCCCCACCCCCTTCCCAGATTAACTCCCGGGAGTTAATCTGGGTTTGCGCCAAATCAGCCCCCCAACAGGATTAGAACAGCCCCCCCCCCCCCCCCCCCCAAGACATCTGGGGAATTAATCTGGCACCGGACTGGAACAGCCACCCACTGGAGAGTTGAACTAAACTGGCCCAGAACAGCCCTCTCCCCAAAAGTACCCCCTTGAAACTGGCCCTGGCACAAAAAAGCCCCCCCCCCCCCCCCTCTCCCCCCCCCCCCCCCCCCCTCTCCTGGGGAGTTAATCTGGCACCAGCCCAGAACAGCCCCTCTGGAGAGAGTTAAACTGGACCTGTCCTAGAACAGCCTCCTTCCAGGGGAGTTAAACTGGCACCGTTATGGAACAGCCCCCCCAGGGAGTTAAACTAGACAGTCCCAGAACAGCCCCCTCCACCTCCTTGGGAGTTAATCTGGCACCGGCCCAAAACAGCCCCCCTAGAGAGTTAAACTGGACATGGCCTAGAACAGCCCCCCCCCCCCTTCCTGAGGAGTTAATCTGGCTCCAGCCTGGTACAGGCCTCCCTGGAGAGTTAAACTGGCCCTGGCACAAAACAGCAGCCCCCCCCCCCCCCCCCCCCCCCTCCGGGAGTTAATCTGCCACCAGCCCAGAACAGCCCCTCTGGAGAGTTAAACTGCACCTGTCCCAGAAACAGCCCCCCTCTAGGGGAGTTAATCTGGGCACCGTCATGAAACCCCCCCCCCCCCCCCCCCCCCCCCCCCTTGGAAAGTTAAACTGGACAATGCCCAGAACAGCCCCCCTCCCCTCCTGGGGAGTTAATCTGGCACCGGCCCAAAACAGTGCCCCCCCCCCCCCCACCCCAAGAGAGCTGGCCCAAAAAAACAGCCCCCTAGAGAGTTAAACTGGACGTGACCTAGAACAGCTCACCCCCCACCCACCCCCCCCCCCCTGAGGAGTTAATTTGGCTCCAGCCTGGTACAGGCCCCCTGGGAGAGTTAAACTGGCCCTGGCAAAAAACCCCCCCCCCCCCCCCCCCCCCCCCCCCCCCCCCCCCCTGAGGAGTTAATCTGGCACCAGCTGAGGAACCCCCCACCAGCCCAGAACAGCTCCTCTGGAGAGTTAAACTGCACCTGTCCCAGAACCCCCCCCCCTCCAGGGGAGTTAATCTGACACCGTCATGGAACAGCCCCCCCCCCCCCCCCCTTCTGGAGAGTTAAACTAGACAATGCCCAGAACAGCCCCCTCCCCCCTCCTGGGGAGTTAATCTGGCACCAGCCCAAAAACAGTGCCCCCCCCCCCCCCCCCCAAGAGAGTTAAACTGGACCTGGCTTAGAGCAGCCCCCCCCCCCCCCCCCCCCCTCCTGGGAGTTAAAATGCACCTGTCCCTAAAACAGCCCCCCTCCAGGGCAGTTAATCTGGCACTGTCATGGACCAGCCCCCTGGAGAGTTAAACTAGAGACAGGCCCAGAACAGCCCTCCATCTTGGGGAGAGTTAATCTGGCACTAGACCAGAACAGCCCTACCGGAGCGTTAAACTGAACCTAATCTAGAACATCCCACCCCCATCCTGGAGAGTAAATCTGGCACCAGCCCAGAACAGCCCCCTGGTGAGTTAAACTGGACCTGGCCCAGAAACCCCCCCCCCCCCCCCCCCCCCCCCTACTGGAGAGTTTATCTGGCACAGCCCAGAACAGCCTCCTGGAGAGTAAAACTGGACCTGGCCCAGAACAAACCTCCTCCTGGGGTGTTAATTTTGTAACAGCCTAGAATATTTCCCCTGGAAAGTTAAACTGGATCTGGCTCAGAACAGCCCCCCCCCCCCCCCCCCCCCCCCCCCCCCCCCCCCCCTTTGCACCAGCCCAAAAAACCCCCCTCCCCCCCCCCCCCCAGAGAGTTAAACTGGACCTGTACCAAAACAGCCCCCTAGAGAGTTAAACTGGACCTGGCCAAAAATAACCCCCCCCATCTGGGGAGTTATCTGGTACTAGCCCAGAACAGGCCCCCTAGAGAGTTAATCTGGACCGGGCCCAGAACAGCCCCCCTCCTGGGCAGTGAATCTGGTACTAGCCCCAAACAGCCCCCTAGAGAGTTTAAACTGGATCTACCCCAAAACCCCCCCCACCTGAGAGTTAATCTGGCACCAGCCCAGAACAGCCCCCTGGAGAGTTAAACTGGACATGCTCTAAAACAGCCCCACACCTGGGGAGTTAATCTGGCACCAGCCCCAGAACAGCCCTCCTTGAGTGTTAGCTTGACCCAGTGTAAACACCCCAAAAGTACTCCCCCCCCCAGAAGTACTCCCGGGAGTACTTCTGGGCCCGCGCGCCAGAATGACTCCTGGGACTACTTCTGGGACAGTACCTCCTCCCTTGGTCCCAGAAGTACTACCCCCCTATTGACAACTTTGCAATAAATGTTTGTTTTGTGTAACTATCTTATAACGATGATTCCTTTAGACAGGGGAGTACTTTTGGTACCAGTCCCAAACTGACCCCCGACCCCCCCACCCCCACCCCCCCCCCCCCCCCCCCACCCTTCTACCCCCTCTGCACCAGAATGACTCCCGGGAGTACGTCTGGGCCCAGCCCAAATGTACTCCCGGAAGTACTTTTGGCGCGGCTCCAGATGTGTACTCCCCCTAAAGTTGATTCAGAGAAATTTCATTGTTGATTCAGATAGAATGTGTCCATGTATGAGTTTATGTTCATGTATGAGTTTCTAACCAGTAGGTAAACACCTGAACACATTAATGAGATATGCAAGGGAGTGGGGGGGGGGGGGGGGGGGGGGGGGGGGGGGGGGGTACTTCTGTGACCGGCCCAGAAGTTCTCACCCTAAAGTTGAATCAGTCTATATGACAATGTTGATTTAGATACAATATCCATGTGTGAGCTTATGACCAAAAAAAAAACCCCCAAAAAACCCTGAACACATTAATAAAGGAGATTTGCAAGGGGGTGGGGCGTGGAGGGTACTTCTGGAACCGGCCTAGAAGTACTCCCCCCTAAAGTTGATTCAGACTCATTTTTAATGTTTATTCAGATAAAATGTCCATGTATGAGTTTTTGGCCAGTAAATAACAAAACCCTCAACACATCAATAAAGGAGATCTGCAAGGGGGGTACTTCTGGGGACCGCCTGACGTACTCTCCCTAAAGTAGATTCAGACTATACTTTCATGTTGATTGAGAATAGAATCCATGTGTGGGTTTATGACCAGTAAATAGCAACCCTGAACACATTAAAGGAGATATGCAAGGGAGGTACTTCTGGGACTGGCCCAGATGTACTCTCCCTAAAGTTAATTCAGACTGGTTTTTTCAATGTTGATTCAGTCAGACTGTCCACGTGTGTGAGCTTATGACCAGTAAAATACCAATCCTGAACACATTAATAAAAGGAAATATGCAAGGGGGTACTTCTGGGATCGGCCCAGAAGTACTCCCCCTAAAGTTGACTCAGATTCGTTTTGAATGTTAATTCAGATAGAATGTCCATGTGTGAGTTTAGGACCAATAAAAAACAACCCTGAACACATTATTAAAGGAGATATGCGAGGGGGGTACTTCTGGGACTGGCTCAGAAGTACTCCCCCTAAAGTTGATTCAGACTCGTTTTCAATGTTGATTCAGGTAGAATGTCGATGTGTGAGCGTATGACCATTAAATAACAACCCTGAACTCATTGATAAAGGAAATATGCAAGGGGGGGGGGGGGATATGGGGGGGGGGGTACTTTTGGGACTGACCCAGAACAACTCCCTCTAAAGTTGATTCAGACTATATTTTCAATGTTGATTCAGGTAGAATGTTCCATGTATGAGTTTATAACCAGTAAATAACAACCCTGAACACATTAATAAAGGAGATATGCAAGGGGGGGTACTTCTGGGACTGACCCCAGAACAACTCCCTCTAAAGTTGATTCAGACTGGTTTTCAATGTTGATTCATTCAGGTAGAATGTCCATGTATGAGTTTTTATGACCAGTAAATAACAACCCTGAACACATTAATAAAGGAGATATGCAAGGGGGCACTTCTGGGGACGGCCCCAGAAGTACTCCCCCTAAAGTTGATTCAGACTATTTTTCAATGTTTGATTTAGGTAGAATGTCCATGTATGAGTTTATAACCAGTAAATAGCAACCCTGAACACAATAAAAAAGGAGATATGCGAGGGGGTACTTCTGGGATCAGCCCAGAAGTACTCCCCCTAAAGTTGATTTAGACTCGTTTTCAATGTTGATTCAGGTAGAATGTCCATGTGTGAGCTTATGATCATTAAATAACAACCCTGAGCACATTGATATAGGAGATATTCAGGGGGTACTTTTGGGACTGGCCCAGAAGAACTCCCCCTCTAAAGTTGATTCAGACTATATTTCAATGTTGATTCAGGTAGAAATGTCCACGTATGAGTTTATAACCAGTAAATAACAACCCTGAACACATTATAAGGAAATATGCAAGGGGGTACTTCTGGGACCGGCCCAGAAGTACTCCCCCTAAGGTTGACTCAATGTTGATTCAGGTAGAATGTCAATGCTCCCCCTCAAGTTGATTCGACTATATTTAAATGTTGATTCAGATAGAATGTGCATGTATGACTTTATGACTAATAAATAACAACCCTCAACACCTTAACAGAGATATGCCGCTGTGTGTGTGTGTGTGAGGGGGGGGGGGGGGGGGGGGGGGGAATACTTTCTGGGACCAGCCCAGAATGACTCCTGGGAGTATTTTATGAAACAGGGGGTCCATTTTTTAACCCTGATACTCTTGGGAGTCATTCAGGCACGGACACAGTAGTACTTTCTAGGAGTCTCTTCTGGGCCCGGTCCAGTTTAACTCTCGGGAGTCTGGGGGGGGGGGGGGGGTCCAGGGGGGGGGGGGGGGGGGGGGGGGGGGGGCTGTTCTGGGCTAGTACTAGATTAATCCCCAGGAAGGAGGCTGCTTTTGGCCAGGTCCAGTTTAACTCTAGGGGGGGGGGGGACTGTTCGGGCCAGTGCTAGATATTACTCTCCGGTGGAGGAGTCCCCAGGAGGGGGGGGGGGGGGGGGATGTGTTCTGGGCCAGGTCCAGTTTAAACTCTTTATACTGGGGGCTGTTTTGGGCTAGTAACTCTCGGGGGGGGGGGGGGGGGGGGGGGGGGTCAGTTCTGGGCAGGTGCCGGATTAACTCCCCCCATATAAGCTTTTCGCTTGTTGTGCTCCATGTTCTGATGTTTGCTGCACAATGTTCCTGGTTGAATAATGTTTGTTTAAAGCAACGTCTCCCCACAAGGGGGCTGTTCTGGGCTGGGCCAGTCCAATTTAACTCTCCTGGTGGGTTGTTCTTGGCCGGTGCTAGATTAACTCTCCACTGGAGCGCTTACTGGCCATTTCTTCATTAATTGAGGTAGAGGGGAGGGGGGGGGGGGAATATTCTGGGCCTGCGCCAGTCTAATTCCTGGGCCTGGGCCAGGGGGGGGGGGGGGGGGGGGGGGGCTTTCCAGGCCTGTCCTGGAATGACTCTCCACTTGCGGTAGTTTAACTCCCAGGGAGTCATTTTGATGTCAAAAGTTGGGGCCCAGAAGAACTCCCGGGAGTTAGTTTGGGACAGCACCAGTTTAACTCTCCAAGGGGTTGGGGGCTGCTGATTGGCACTGCCCCATATGAACTCCCGGGAGTTAGTTTAGAGTCAAAAATTTTTAGGTTCAAAACAACTCCCGGGAGTTATTATGAGACTGGTAGGGGGTTCATTTTGAAAAACAGACCTAATAAACAGAAAGAAGAGATGGGGCCATTCTGAACCTGTTGGGGGGCTGCTTTGGTGCAGACCCAGTTAACTCCCTCGGGAGTTAATCTGAGACAGTGCCATACTGACTCCAGGAGTTAAACTGGGAGGGGGGCGGTTTCACCACGTTACACTCTTCCCGCTCATCTGTTCTTTGCTGGTGTGTGGTCCTGTCAATACTTGGTGAAGACTTGGACTCTCGCTGTTCGCTTACCCACCACGCCCATCACGCCTTTTCCTTACCAACGTGTAAATCTATAACTAGTCGTCAGACAGGGCAAAGTATCTGTGAATACGTTCACTGAAACATTAGGAGTATGTCACATCTCTCTCTCTCTCTCTCTCTCTCTCTCTCTCTCTCTCTCTCTCTCTCTCTCTCTCTCTCTCACACACACACACACACACACACACACACACACACACACACACACACACACACACACACACACGTATTCATAAGCACACGCACTTTTTTTCGCCAGGAGCTCCTTTAACACCATGTATCGATTTGGACCATATGGCTAATAAGCAGAGGCAGAGACAGAAACAATACTTAAAATTCTTTCATTATTTTCCATAATAGATATTGCAGTCGAAAAAAAAAAATCTTCAATATTATTGGGAGCAGCAGGAGAAATAGAAAATCCAACAAAGAAAATGGGCTCTAACACGTGTAGCAGTATGAACCTTTTTAATGGAATACTGACATGTGTAAAGGGGTGGATAATAAAAGTTCTACAATTTCTGACGTTTGTGCGCTTCAGTATTTAGGGACTGTAAAGCTAAAATGCTTTAGTAACTTTAAGGTATGTGGTTCTCAAACTGCAGGTTAGAAAAAATATATTTATGAAGATCCACTGAAAAATCAGGAACCTACTTCCATTGTTTTGGTCAAATGTTGAACACTTGAAAATATAATCAACACGTATTTGGATTACATGAGCATTCCACTGATTTTGAGGGAAATGCCTGGGGTGTGTGTGTGTGGGGGGGGGGGGGGGGGGGGTATCCTGCAGGAAATCCGTATCGCTTGTTGCGCCACCCAAGACACTCGTCCTGTACATGAAAAGCCTTAGGCCAGCTTTCTGGCTGGAAACATTTGTGCCTCAGTTGGAGGGTACAAGGCGTCCCTCATGAGCATGCTATTCTGCACATCAAGGTTATCATGTGAAAGAATCGATACTTGGTGTTGAAGGTGCTCCTGGGGGGAAACGTGCATAGTTCCTTTCTTTCTGTCTTCGAGAAT
>JADBJO010009791.1:40000-52500 GCA_016801955.1 Conus betulinus
CAAAGGAGGCAGTTTAGACACTTATCTTGATGATAGTAAAGGAGGCAGTTTTTAGATTTATCTTGAAGATGATAGCAAAGGAGGCAGGTTTAGACACTTATCTTGATGATAGCAAAGGAGGCAGTTTAGACACTTATCTTGAAGATGATAGCAAAGGAGACACTTTAGACACTTATCTTGAAGACGATAGCGAAGGAGGCAGGTTTAGGATACATTAGCACACATGGTATTCTAGCTAGCATTAAATGTTACTGAAGTGAGATTCTTCAAGATTTAATTCTATACATCGTTTCAGGATGCTCTGATTGTGGCGCTTAAAGGTGACAGAAAGCAGCACCCTCTAGAATTCAATGCAATATGTCATGTCTTAGGTGCCGCGAATGGCGATTCCACGTGAAAACCTTTAGTATTTGGGTATGCATGATTTTGAACAAATGCTTTTGCTGGTTTGGCTGATCACATTGGTAATGAGGTAGTTCCGGCAGTGTTGACTATTTCCGTTCGTGGGAAGAGTAACTGTTAGTAAACGAACCCAATGCATGAGTCACTCACGAGTACACCAGATTTGGTTGCAAATGGAAAGTGAAATATCAGTTACTGCCTCGACACTATGCTTCAAGAGTTCTGCATGGAAGTCGTCAATGGCTGAAGAATTACCACATTTCAACAACTTCACTACTGCCAGGACTTTTTCATCCTCATTTGATGAATCAATTACTGTGTGTACATTTGGATATCTTTTGCTCTGTTTGTTGTAGATTTCAAAGCAGTGGTCTTTCCATCATCCTGCCCTGAAGAATGCCTTAAAACACACACACAACACCTCCTGCCCTGTAGACTGCCTTAAAACACACAACGCACCTTTTTTGCCCTGTAGATTGCCTTGAAATACACCACACACACCTGCCCTGTAGATTGCCTTGAAAACACACAACACCCCCCCCCCCCCTGCTCTGTAGATTGCCTGAAAAACACACACACACCCCCTGCCCTGTAGATTGCCTTGAAAAACACACAAACACCCCATGCCCTGTAGATTGCCTTGAAACAGACAATACACCTCCTGCCCTGTAGACTGCCTTGAAACACAACACACACCCTGCCCTGTAGATTGCCTTGAAACACACAATATACCCCCCTGCCCTGTAGATTGCCTTGAAACACACAACACACACCCTGCCTTGCAGATTGCCTTGAAACACACAATACACCTCCTGCCCTGTAGATTGCCTTGAAAACACACAACACACACACCCTGCCCTGTAGATTGCCTTGAAACAGACACCTCCTGCCCTGCAGACTGCCTTGAAACACACAACACACCTCCTGCCCTGTAGATTGCCTTGAAATACACCACACACCTCCTGCCCTGTAGATTGCCTTGAAACACACAACACACCCCCTGCCCTGTAGATTGCCTTGAAACACACCACACTCCTCCTGCCCTGTAGATTGCCTTGAAACAGACAACACGTCCCCTGCCTGTAGATTGCCTTGAAACAGACAATACACATCCTGCCCTGTAGACTGCCTTGAAACACACAACACACACCCTGCCCTGTAGATTGCCTTGAAACACGCAACACACCTCCGGCCCTGTAGATTTGCCTTGAAACACACAACACCCCCCCCTGCCCTGTAGATTGCCTTGAAACAGACACCTCTGCCCTGTAGACTGCCTTGAAACACACAACACACCCCCTGCCCTGTAGATTGCCTTGAAACACACCACTCACCTCCTGCCCTGTAGATTGCCTTGAAACACACAAACACACCTCCTGCCCTGTAGATTGCTTTGAAAACACAACACATCTCCTGCCCTGTAGATTGCTTTGAATCACCAAAACATACCTCCTGCTTTGTAGATTAAATTGAAAACACACAACACACCTCCTGCCCTGTAGTTGCCTTTAAACACACAACACACCTCCTGCTTTGTAGACTGCCTTGAAACATACACTCCTGCCCTGTAGATTGCCTCTAAACACACAACACACCTCCTGTCCTGTAGATTGCCTTTAAACACACACAACACTTCCTGCCCTGTAGATTGCCTTCAAACACACAACACGCCTCCTGCTCTGTAGATTGCCTTGAAACACACAACACACCTCCTACACTGTAGATTGCTTTCAAAGACACAACACATCTCCTGCCCGATAGATTGCCTTGAAATACAAACACAGCTCCTGCCCTGTAGATTGCCTTGAACACACAACACACCTCCTACCCTGTAGATTGCTTTCAAAGACACAACACACATCTCCTGCCCGATAGATTGCCTTGAAATACCAAACACATCTCCTGCCCGATAGATTGTCTTGAAATACCAAGCACAGTTCCTGCCCTGTAGATTGCCTCCAAACACACAATACATCTCCTGCCCGACACATTGCCTTGAAATACCAAGCACAACTTCGGCCCTGTAGATTGCCTTGAAACACGCTACACATATCTCCCACCTTTTAGATTGCCTTGAAACACGCTACACATATCTCCCACCTTTTAGATTGCCTTGAAACACGCTACACATATCTCCCGCCTTGTAGATTGCCTTGAAACACGCTACCCTGTAGACTGCCTTGAAACACGCTACACATATCTCCTGCCTTGTAGATTGCCTTGAAATACCACACACACCTCCCACAGACACCTCCCACACACACCTCCTGCCCTGGCGTGGATCCTGAACATAGCCACAGTTATCACTTCTGACGCACTTTGATCTGAATTGAAGGGAAAATGTCCACTTGGATATTAAGAGTTTCTGTTGGGATGTTCTGTGGCAATGACGGGGGGACACAATTCCAGAAAGATCATGTTTGTGGACATCCTTTCTGACCTTTCATGCACTGAACATCAACAGGCATCCTTTGCCAGCGACGTAGGGTCAGTTGTTGTTTCCATTTTGAAGGCAACCTTTAGCTCTGGATCTCCTACGACAATCTGCAGTACCATTAAAACATCAGCAAGATGATGCAGTCTACTGTTTGTGTGGCAAAAACTCAACCATTTTACCCATCGGCACAGTAACCTTAGGGAGCTGATAAACTCAACTACTTTACCCATCAATACAGTAACCTTAGGGAGCTGATAAACTCACCCAGTTTACCCATCAATACAGTAACCTTAGGGAGCTGATAAACTCACCCAGTTTACCTATCAATACAGTAACCTTAAGGAGCTGATAAACTCACCCATTTTATCCATCAATACAGTAACCTTAGGGAGCTGATAAACTCACCCACTTTACCCATCAATACAGTAACCTTAGGGAGCTGATAAACTCACCCACTTTACCCATCAATACAGTAACCTTAGGGAGCTGATAAACTCAACTACTTTACCCATCAATACAGTAACCTTAGGGAGCTGAGAAACTCACCCATTTTACCCATGAGTACAGTAACCTTAGGGAGCTGATAAACTCACCTTAGGGAGCTGATAAACTCACCCACTTTACCCATCAATACAGTAACTTTAGGGAGCTGATAAACTCATCCATTTTACCCATCAATACAGTAACCTTAGGGAGCTGATTGCACTGACGCCTACAGAGGCATCAACATGGGCTGGCCCATCTTTCAATGGCTTCATAGACTTGGACTAACTGTCAAAATTTTAAATCCTATTGAACCGCAAACAGGCTGAGTGCAGGCAGATCCTCTCATCTTCAGCGGAACAGCTCTCCAGTAAATGCTTTATCACTGGGTTGTAGCGGATTTACTGCTTAGCTCGTAAAACATTCCGAAACCGAGCGTTAAATTTGAAAACCTCTGGGATGAAAACAGAGCTCCATCACTGGATCTCACTGTCTCTTGCAGTCCTCTTGTAGTGAACAGACTTTTGACTGATTGTGATCAAGTGGATGAGTGAAGGTAAGCCTCTTTAACAAATCTGGAAAGCAGTTGATCTCTCAGCCAGTGGGCTTACCATGCCAGCTGAACAAAACAATGCCAAATTTCAGCCATGGAACATCTGGGTTTGCAGAAGGCTTAGGTAGTTCTGGTCTGGTTTTTCATTTCCTTTGTCTATGTTGCACAGTCGTCACCAGACATTTGATCGTGTTGCTGAGTTTAGGCCACCACGCTGAAGCTTTATTAGCGTTCTACGCTTCATGATGCCCTGATGGCTTCCATTAAAGCTGTTTGAAATGTCCGATCTAGACTCTTGGACTTTGTTATTCTAATTCGGATCAGCAACAGCCCGTTTAACACACTGAGTTACTTTCTGGCTCCAGAGTATCAACTCAATATCTCGTGGAGCGTGTCGTTCCTCGGCCATCCAACTGTGCAGTATCCTGTGAAGCGTGTCGTTCCTCGGCCATCCAACTGTGCAGTATCCTGTGAAGCGTGTCGTTCCTCGGCCATCCAACTGTGCAGTATCCTGTGAAGCGTGTCGTTCCTCGGCCATCCAACTATACAGTATCCTGCGAAGCGTGCCGTTCCTCGGCATCCAACTGTGCAGTATCAGTGCAGCGTGTCGTTCCTCGGCCATCCAACTATACAGTATCCTGCGAAGCGTGTCGTTCCTCGGCCATCCAACTGTGCAGTATCCGTGCAGCGTGTCGTTCCTCGGCCATCCAACTATACAGTATCCTGCGAAGCGTGTCGTTCCTCGGCCATCCAACTGTGCAGTATCCAGTGCAGCGTGTCGTTCCTCGGCCATCCAACTATACAGTATCCTGCGAAGCGTGTCGTTCCTCGGCCATCCACTGTGCAGTATCCAGTGCAGCGTGTCGTTCCTCGGCCATCCAACTATACAGTATCCTGTGAAGCGTGTCGTTCCTCGGCCATCAACTGTGCAGTATCCAGTGCAGCGTGTCGTTCCTCGGCCATCCAACTATACAGTATCCTGCAAAGCGTTCCTCGGCCATCCAACTGTGCAGTATCCAGTGCAGCGTGTCGTTCCTCGGCCATCCAACTATACAGTATCCCGTGAAGTGTGTCGTTCCTCGGCCATCCAACTATACAGTATCCCGTGAAGTGTGTCGTTCCTCGGCCATCCAACTATACAGTATCCCGTGAAGTGTGTCGTTCCTCGGCCATCCAACTATACAGTATCCCGTGAAGTGTGTCGTTCCTCGGCCATCCAACTATACAGTATCCCGTGAAGTGTGTCGTTCCTCGGCCATCCAACTATACAGTATCCCGTGAAGTGTGTCGTTCCTCGGCCATCCAACTACTATACAGTATCCCGTGAAGTGTGTCGTTCCTCGGCCATCCAACTATACAGTATCCCGTGAAGTGTGTCGTTCCTCGGCCATCCAACTATACAGTATCCCGTGAAACGTGTCGTTCCTCGGCCATCCAACTGTACAGTACTCTGTCACAATATTGCACAGAGGATCTTGTTCTTGTGTTGCCTTCCGTTAGGCCAGATGATGCGGGGTTGCTAGCATCAGTAGTTACACAAAACAAACACTGATGTCCTGGCCTTTCATGTCAACGTCACTCTCTTCAGGAGGCCCTACTGGAGCTCAGAACAGCGCGTCAGCGGTGGTCAAGTTCTTCTTAGCAGTTTTTGATCACTCGGGGCAAAAGTCTCATCAGCCTCATACAGAAACGTTATGTTCCTGCTGACAGTTCATCCAGGACCTCTGACTTCAGCTGTGCCAGCAATGGTTGACGATGTGGTCCCAGGATGAATGATGGCAGAATCGAGCATCAATTCTGCAAGCTTTGCACATGCCCTTTCATGATCTGTCCCCTATTTCTCACATTCCTCTTCCGTTTTAAGATTGGACGTGGACGCAGAATTATGTCGCCATTGCCGCGTGGTTTCAACTGTGGCTTGACCTGCCGTTGCGTTGGATTGGTGATATGGTGACTCATGAAGAATGCACACATTCAAATGACTTAAGAGCCGGCTGCATATTTTCCTTAAAGTTTCGGTCTAACTACCTCATCTCCAGCGCCCACCACTAAGCAATCTCTCAATCCGCGGTCCTCTAACTTTGGTCCAACATCGCAAAGTTTGGCTTAATTATGCAACATTATTTCACAACCATTGATGCTTTCCCTTTCTTCTGTACATGTCCTGTTAAGCATAAATGTTTTGGTCTTACTGCCTCGTCTCTACCTCTCACTACGATGTGACCTCTGAATATGCAATCTTCTAAACTTGGCCCAACATTGCGACACAATTACACAAGTATCAATGCTTCCCTTTCGTTTTCACATCTCCCGTTAAGAATAAATAATTCATGAATTTCCTTGCTTTCTCCACCACAGAAACCATGAAACTTCGCCAGCACTATCTCAATGTCCACTTTGCCCTCTCATTCAGCAAAAGACAGGCCACTACATGCTTTAAAGGCATTTTTGCCAATGTGTATTAACAAACAAAGGCCACTACATGCTTTAAAGGCATTTTTGCCAATGTGTATTAACAACCAAAGGCCACTACATGCTTTAAAGGCTTTTTGCCAATGTGTACTAACAAAGACAGGCCACTACATGCTTTAAAGGCATTTTTGCCAATGTGTACTAACAAAGACAGGCCACTACATGCTTAAAGGCATTTTTTGCCAATGTGTACTAACAAAGACAGGCCTACATGCTTTAAAGTTTTTGCCCATGCGTACTAACAAAGACAGGCCACTACATGCTTTAAAGGCATTTTTGCCAGTGCGTACTAACAAAGACAGGCCACTACATGCTTTAAAGGCATTTTTGCCAATGTGTACTAACAAAGACAGGCCACTACATGCTTTAAAGGCATTTTTGCCAATGTGTACTAACAAAGACAGGCCACTACATGCTTTAAAGGCATTTTTGCCCATGCGTACTAACAAAGACAGGCCACTACAAGCTTTAAAGGCATTTTTGCCAATGCGTACTAACAAAGACAGGCCACTACATGCTTTAAAGGCATTTTTGCCAATGTGTACTAACAAAGATAGGCCACTACAAGCTTTAAAGGCATTTTTGCCAATGTGTACTAACAAAGACAGGCCACTACAAGCTTAAAGGCATTTTGCCAATGTGTACTAACAAAGATAGGCCACTACAAGCTTTAAAGGCATTTTTGCCAGTGCAACTATGAAAGAAAGGCCACTACATGCTTTTCTTTTTTTTTTGCCAATGTGTACTAACAAAGACAGGCCACTACAAGCTTTAAAGGCATTTTTGCCAATGTGTACTAACAAAGACAGGCCACTACATTTTTAAATGCATTTTTTGCCAATGTGTACTAACAAAGATAGGCCACTACATGCTTTAAAGACATTTTTTGCCAATGCGTACTATCAAAGACAGGCCACTACATGCTTTAAAGGCATTTTTTGCCAATGCGTACTAACAAAGACAGGCCACTACATGCTTTAAAGGCATTTTTGCCAATGTGTACTAACAAAGACAGGCCACTACAAGCTTTAAAGGCATTTTTGCCAATGTGTACTAACAAAGAAAGGCCACTACAAGCTTTAAAGGCATTTTTGCCCATGTGTACTAACAAAGAAAGGCCACTACAAGCTTTAAAGGCATTTTTGCCAGTGCGTACTAACAGTACTGCAGCTCGGTACCACCCGGATTCAGCAGTGAGACGTGCCGCCACTTCGTTGTTGTCCCGCTGTCTTCTTTACTTCCTGCGTGCAGTTTCTGAATTTCTACGTAGCCCATCTAGCTTTCTTGGCACTGGCATAAATGTTCTTCTTTTTTTTTTTCACAGGTATACCTTTGGCCTAAGAGACCCAATCAGATTGGATGGTCCCCTGGCATGTTTTGTTCACACCTGCTGCTCCCTGAACAACCATTAACTTTCAGTACCCCGTGCTCTACAAAATGCAAACCCCGTAGTAAAACGGCACAACATATGATTGTCTTCTGACAAAGAACACATCGATCTGACGAATTCTCAGACAAAAGATGAACAGGATGATTCAACTTCTGGCACCATATATTTGTGACCCCAGTATATGAATACACATCCGGAAGTGTAAAGGTATTAGACAATTCTATCACCAAGGGGCGTGACTGGCATTCCTGACTGCAGGCAGTCATCTCTGTGAAGATACTTTAACTTTCATCATTGCCATGGCAATCAGTCAACACATCCCTTACTTATGTACTACAAAGCTACGAGACTGCATCTCTTCACACCACAGTACAGACCGCACAGTGACAGCACAGTGGTCTGACTGCATCTCTTCACACCACAGTACAGACCGCACAGTGACAGCACAGTGGTCTGACTGCATCTCTTCACACCACAGTACAGACCGCACAGTGACAGCACAGTGGTCTGACTGCATCTCTTCACACCACAGTACAGACCGCACAGTGACAGCACAGTGGTCTGACTGCATCTCTTCACACCACAGTACAGACCGCACAGTGACAGCACAGTGGTCTGACTGCATCTCTTCACACCACAGTACAGACCGCACAGTGACAGCACAGTGGTCTGACTGCATCTCTTCACACCACAGTACAGACTGCACAGTGAGAGCACAGTGGTCTGACTGCATCTCTTTACACCACAGTAATTATGACTGCATCTCTTTACACCACAGTAATTATGACTGCATCTCTTTACACCACAGTCCTATGACTGCATCTCTTTACACCACAGTACAGACTGCACAGTGACAGCACAGTTGTCTAACTGCTTGGCAGTGAAAGACATCAACGTCTTTTGAAGTCTACGGGAGTCTCCTACATGAAGCAGAACTCCAGGCTCGCAGACAAGTGGGTGAGGGTGGGGGAGGGGGGGGGGGGGGGGAGGGGGGTGTTCACATATAAAAAAAAAAAAAAAACTCACCGTCTTAACGTGAGAAATCACGTTCAGGGAATAGATGATGCCAGGACTCAGGAAGGACGTGACTTTGAAGAACAGCTGTGACACAGAAAGAAACCCCATAGTATCAGTGATTAGGCGAGGAGGGTCGTGTTACGGTTCTGTAATGAATTCATTTGAACTGTGTTGTGAAGTAGCACTGAAGTTACGCTTGGAAACACGAACAGCCGGTTGTTGTTATTGGTGTTTACAGAAACTGTGTTGTTAAGCAGCACTGAAGTCACGTTGGAAACACGAACAGCCGGTTGTTGTGTATTGGTGTTTACACAAACTGTGTTGTGAAGTAGCATTGAAGTTACGCTTGGGAAACACGAACACAGCCGGTTGTTGTTATTGGTGTTTACAGAAACTGTGTTGTAAAGCAGCACTGAAGTCACGTTGGAAACACGAACAGCCGGTTGTTGTTATTGGTGTTTACACAAACTGTGTTGTGAAGTAGCATTGAAGTTACGCTTGGAAACACGAACAGCCGGTTGTTGTTACTGGTGTTTACAGAAACTGTGTTGTTTAGTAGCATTGAAGTTACGCTTGGAAAACACGAACAGCCGGTTGTTGTTATTGGTGTTTACAGAAACTGTGTTGTGAAGTAGCATTGAAGTCACGTTGGAAACACGAACAGCCGGTTGTTGTTTTGACTGGTGTTTACTGAACAGAAAGGCTCACTGGCCATGTAAAGTGTCATTCTTTATGAACGACCCACTCCCATTTTGGAATCTTATCGTTCATAGCCGTGCAAATCGTATTCGTCAGGATAGCACGTGCCAACACACACACCCACACACACACACACACACACACACACACACACACACACACACACACACACACATCAAGAAAATTGTCAAGATATCTCAAACACACACACACACACACACACACACACACACACACACACACACACACACACATGCACGCACGCACGCACACACACACACACACACACACACACACACACACACACACACACACACACACACATCAAGAAAATTGTCAAGATATCTCAAACACACACACACACACACACACACACACACACACACACATGCACGCACGCACGCACACACACACACACACACACACACACACACACACACACACACACACACACACACACACACACACACACACATCACCAGGGCCCTACCTCTTCATCCGTTGTTTCCCCCGAGATACAATCAATAGAACCAATCTCTACATCCACTTTGTGCTCTTCTGCACCCGTCTGTAAGTTGTGAATATACAGCTCACTCTGCACACAACCCAGTGATGGCGTAACGTGAGAAAGACATGATGGACAGAGACAGAGGCGCGTTCAGACAATATTACTGTTCCCTACATATTGCTACCTTTTTCGGAAGTAAATAGAGATAGAGAAAAAGAAGGAAAAAGGTATGGGTTGGGGGGGGGGTGGGGGAGGGGGGGGGGGGGGGGTAGGCAACGGTAGAATAAAGGAGAAACATTGAGATGAAAGTAAAGTAGGAAAAATTAGGAGCATGTTGAAAAAAAACAAATGTGGAACAAATAAGAAAGGGTAAAATCAGTAATGGAAGGCGAGAACAGGCTAAACAAGAAAAACACAACGGAATCAAAATGGATCTAGTTGCAAAGTGAAACAACTGCAGGCGGAAATCTAAAAAATCTTAAATAAATGTCAGCGAACCGCCCAGAGAAACGTGGACAAACGAGTCACAAGACAAAAAACACAACGCGTTTCGACCTCTTAGGTCTTCTTCAGGTGAAACAAAAAATGAAACAAATAACGAAAATGCACTTAGCTTTGATCGCTTCAGATTGCTTCTGTGTTCAGCGCAAGGAAGAAGGCTCATTCAACGCCTTCTTCCTTGCGCTGAACACAGAAGCAATCCTATTTTTAACAGATGTTGCTCCCCAAGGGGTTGAGCACTTTAAGAATTTTTATTAGGCGTTTTAGTAGTATTCTTTATATATACATATATATATATATATATATATATATATAGATAGAGAGAGAGAGAGAGAGAGAGAGAGAGAGGTGTGTGTGAGGTGTGTGTGTGTGTGTGTGTGTGTGTGTGTGTGTGTGTGTGTGTGTGTGTGTGTGTGTGTGTGTGTGTGTGTGTGTGTGTGTGTGTGTGTGTGTATAAACAAGCTTTCTGAACCGAATCTCATCGAAAGTTCAGTTCTGATTCAGGAGTTTGATGGAATTGGGAACGAAACTGTTTTCAGTTCTATTTGTTTTGAATTTGGAATCCTCATCCTGATGGTAGAACATTGTACGTTTTTTTTTTTTGTTTTTTTTTAAAACATGAGAACTGTAGGCAGCAATATTCACAGCCCTTTTTTGTGTGACAAGACGTACGTACAATTTAAGTGTTCTTGTTTTTACCAATAATCTCTCTCCACATGTATTCAGCACGCTGTTTCAAATGCTTTTGAGTTTCACGCTAAGATTCCAAACCAGCATAAAAAAAGCCAAAGGACAGAACTGATTCTACAAAACAACGACAAACAAATTTAAGAAGGTAAGAAAAAAAAAGTAAAGGATTGTAGGAAAAAGGAAGGGCGGGTAGGGAGGTGGGGAATCACAGGACAGTGTGGGGGAAAAGAAGAAAAATAGAAACACTGGCAGAAAAATGTAGAAAAATCTAAAAACGTACGAAGAGTCGGTAAAATGAAAAAAATAAGGAAACAGGAGAAAGACAGGGAAGATAAGGAGACACAGAACACGGTAGGAAGGGAAAGCGAAGGTGGAAAATCGGGGGAAATCACAGGAAACGATCACGAAAGAGTGTCTGATACTGTGCCCAGTGTATTGAGATAGCGTTGATAGTAACGGAAGAGGCGAAGAAGAAGACACAGAAGAAGAGGATGGATCAGAGCCGTACAGGCCAGTTGTTAAAGGACAGCACCCCACACACAGAGGTTTTGGCGTGTGAAAACATCTGTACGTTGTGTCAACACAGGTGTCATTGAACATCTGTACGTTGCGTCAACACAGGTGTCATTGAACATCTGTACGTTGTGTCAACACAGGTGTCATTGAACATCTCTATTGTGTCAACACAGGTGTCACTGAACATCTCTATGGTGTCAACACAGGTGTCATTGAACATCTCTATTGTGACATCTGTACGTAGTGTCAACACAGGTGTCATTGAACATCTCTATTGTGTCGCTCCCGGCAGATTGCTTGTGCTCAGGCTGAGGCAGGGCGGGCCTGTGGTGTGGCTGTGGGGTGGAGTGCCCAGTAGGAGCAGCTTGGCAGTAATGATGATAACAATGAACATGTTTTAGGGATTATCAGGCCATGAACTCTTTGGAAGGGGCACGTCGACACAGTTACATAGAATTTACTATCCCATTGTCAGCAGAAGAAGAACAAGAACAAGAAGAACAAAGAAGAATAACAAGAGCAAGAAGGAGAAGAAGAGCAGAATATTATGAGATCACAATTCGTCTGAACTTTCAAACTTTGTTTAAACGCTAACAACTTCCTAGACTTCTATGGCTTGTAGATGACATCAACATACTTTTCAGCAAGCATGGTTTTCTGCGATATTTGGCCTAAGACCCCTTTATCTAAACAGTTACTCAGAGCAGCATACCACAAAAAACATAGTACAACATCAAATGGTATTGGATATATTTCTGTTACTTTTCAACGAGGCGATGTAACAGCCCTTTGCAAATGATTCCATCTATTCTGCAGTCCGAGAGCAGTTTCT
>JADBJO010009791.1:57500-70000 GCA_016801955.1 Conus betulinus
ACAATGATGAGTGAAGAACTACAATGATGAGTGAGGAACTACAACCCTGAGTGAAGAACTACAATGATGAGTGAGTGAACCCTGAGTGAAGAACTACAATGATGAGTGAAGAACTACAATACTACAATGATGAGTGAAGAACTACAATGATGAGTGAAGAACTACAATGATGAGTGAGGAACTACAATGATGAGTGAAGACCTACAATGATGAGTGAGGCACTACAACCCTGAGTGAAGAACTACAATGATGAGTGAAGACCTACAATGATGAGTGAAGACCTACAATGATGAGTGAAGAACTACAATGATGAGTGAGACCTACATGATGAGTGAAGAACTACAATGATGAGTGAGTGAAACTACAATGATGAGTGAAGAACTACAATGATGAGTGAAGAACTACAATGATGAGTGAAGAACTACAATGATGAGTGAAGAACTACAATGATGAGTGAAGAACTCTAACCCTGAGTGAAGAACTACAATGATGAGTGAGGCACTACAACCCTGAGAAGAACTACAATGATGAGTGAAGAACTACAATGATGAGTACAATGATGAATGATGAGTGAAGAACTACAATGATGAGTGAGGCACTCTAACCCTGAGTGAAGAACTACAATGATGAGTGAAGAACTACAATGATGAGTGAAGAACTACAATGATGAGTGAAGAACTACAATGATGAAGATGAGTGAAGAACTACAATGATGAGTGAAGAACTACAATGATGAGTGAAGAACTACAATGATGAGTGAAAGAACTACAATGATGAGTGAAGAACTACAATGATGAGTGAAGACCTACAATGATGAGTGAAGAACTACAATGATGAGTGAGGCACTCTACACCTGAGAGTGAGTGAAGAACTACAATGATGAAGTGATGAGCACTACAATGATGAGTGAAGAACTACAATGATGAGTGAAGAACTACAATGATGAGTGAAGAACTACAATGATGAGTGAGGCACTGAGTGAAGAACTACAATGATGAGTGAAGAACTACATGATGATGAAGAACTACAATGATGAGAGGCACTCTAACCCTGAGTGAAGAACTACAATGATGAGTGAAGAACTCTACTGATGAATGAGTGAAGAACTGAGTGAAGAACTACAATGATGAGTGAAGAACTACATGATGAGTGAAGAACTACACTACAATGATGAGTGAAGAACTACAATGATGAGTGAGAGCACTCTAACCCTGAGTGAAGAACTACAATGATGAGTGAGGCACTCTAACCCTGAGTGAAGAACTACAATGATGAGTGAAGAACTACAATGATGAGTGAAGAACTACATGATGAGTGAGGCACTCTATGATGAGTGAAGAACTACAATGATGAGTGAGGCACTCTAACCCTGAGTGAAGAACTACAATGATGAGTGAGGCACTCTAACCCTGAGTGAAGAACTACAATGATGAGTGAAGAACTACAATGATGAGTGAAGAACTACAATGATGAATGAAGAGTGAAGACTGAGATGAGGCACTCTAACCCTGAGTGAAGAACTACAATGATGAGTGAGGCACTCTAACCCTGAGTGAAGAACTACAATGATGAGTGAGGCACTCTACAATGATGAGTGAAGAACTACAATGATGACTGAGGCACTCTAACCTGAGTGAAGAACTACAATGATGAGTGAGGCACTCTAACCCTGAGTGAAGAACTACAATGATGACTGATGCACTCTAAACCTGAGTGAAGAACTACAATGATGAGTGAGGCACTCTAAACCTGAGTGAAGAACTACAATGATGACTCTAAACCTGAGTGAAGAACTACAATGATGAGTGTGAACACTCTAAACCTGAGTGAAGAACTACAATGATGAGTGATGCACTCTAAACCTGAGTGAAGAACTACAATGATGAGTGATGCACTCTAAACCTGAGTGAAGAACTACAATGATGAGTGAGGCACTCTAAACCTGAGTGAAGAACTACAATGATGAGTGAGCACTCTAAACCTGAGATGAAGAACTACAATGATGAGTGATGCACTCTAACCCTGAGTGAAGAACTACAATGACTACAATGATGACTGATGCACTCTAACCTGAGTGAAGAACTACAATGATGACTGATGCACTCTAACCCTGAGTGAAGAACTACAATGATGACTGATGCACTCTAAACCTGAGTGAAGAACTACAATGATGACTGATGCACTCTAACCTGAGTGAAGAACTACAATGATGACTGATGCACTCTAAACCTGAGTGAAGAACTACAATGATGACTGATGCACACTCTAAACCTGAGTGAAGAACTACAATGATGAGTGATGCACTCTAAACCTGAGTGAAGAACTACATGATGACTGATGCACTCTAAACCTGAGTGAAGAACTACAATGATGAGTGATGCACTCTGAGTGAAACCTGAGTGAAGAACTACAATGATGAGTGAAGATGACAACAATGATGACTGATGCACTCTAAACCTGAGTGAAGAACTACAATGATGACTGATACACTCTAACCCTGAGTGAAGAACGACAATGATGAGTGATGCATTTACAGTTGTCTTACTTTCGCAGGCTGAGACTCCCACTTTTCCTGAGGGTCACAGGTCAATAGTGAGGACTTGTCAAGCTGGAGTCTTGGCCATTCTCCTACAAACCGGATTCTGTCATCTCCACAGACCATGGGACCCTCATACGTTCATGGAACCTGGCTTAGCACAGGATCACTTTGTGTTTGTGTTTGTTGTTTATATGCTTATCGTATATATATATATATATATATATATATATATATATATATATATATATATATATATAATACCATTGTGTTTTATTGTTGTTCTAGTCTGTCGCTCTTGGTATTTGGTATTACCTTCAGACATTTGTTGTTGTAGAATTTGTGGAAATCAGTTTGTTCAGACTTGTGTGGCATTCCGCTATCATGGCTGAATCAGCCCAATTTCAAAATAGAATCAAGGAGTGGGGAGAATCTCTGAGCCTCTCTGACCAAGAAATGATGACATTTGTATTGACACAGTTTGAACAGGAAAAGGCCACAGAAACTGCAGAGTGTGAAAACATCAGACAGTAGCAAGTTGTTGTGAGGGACAAAATCAACAGGAACTTGAACTCGCTGTCGAAGAAAACCTTTCAAAACAATTTGCCAAAGCAGACGGCACTTGTGACGCGGCCAGTCACACTGCTCACGTGTCCATCATAATTACGGCCATGACTTGGATTTGGGGGATCCTGTCAGTCAATCCACAGAAAACATTGACACCAATGTCAACTGGTTCGAATGGCTAGCAACAGAACCAGGCCTGGGCCCAGAAAAAAAAACGTAACATCAGACTTGGACAAGTTCTCAGAGTGCTGCGTGCGTGCGACGTGACTGCAAACTTTACAGCGCATAGTCGCTGAGTATGATGCGCACAAGTAAGCACTCTTTACCTGGTATGAGCCGACAGCCGAAGTAGACCGAGAGAAATTTCAAAACGCGTGGCGTGGCAGGGGAGAATTTTATGGGCAGTCCACAGACAGGCAGGTACCTTACCTCCATGAATGGTTGGCACTGTCGAAACATGGCAGAGGAGAACTGTATGGGCAGTCCACAGACAGTCAAGTAACTTACCTCCATGGATGGTCAGCATTGTCAGATCATGACCAGAGTGACTGAACTATTTCTCTGTGAACAGTCGCGCTGAACTATTTCTCTGTGAACAGTCGCGCTGAACTATTTCTCTGTGGACAGTCGCGCTGAACTATTTCTCTGTGAACAGTCGCGCTGAACTATTTCTCTGTGAACAGTCGCGCTGAACTATTTATCTGTGAACAGTCGCGTGACACAATGTCCGCAGACCTACCAACTTTCATGGCAGGACGAAGCGGTTCCATGCTGGAGGATCTGATCAAGCTAGCAGACAGGTACACCATCGTCCACGTTGAGACAGACTCTCAGGAAAAAAATGCCAGACTATCCCCAACAGGGACTGGAACGTCCATCACAGTCACAGCAGTCTCAAAACGAGACCTAAGCACCGAGTGGGAAAACACCCAATGTGAATTTAGCCCCTGTTGCCAAACCAACGCACAGCAGAGCAGCTGCACACTCTGTGACATTGCCTGAGAATGTGATTACTTTGAAGAGTCATTCCTGTTAATCATTGTGCAGTGTCTTACTGTCTTATACAACTTATTGACATAAACTCAAAAACCTGAGTGAGGAACTAAAGTGGAGAGAGAGAGAGAGAGAGAGAGAGAGAGAGAGAGAGAGAGAGAGAGAGAGAGAGAGAGAGACAGACAGACAGACAGACAGACAGACAGACAGAAGAAAAAGATTTTATTTTACCAGGGTAATAAGATAAGCAGATTATAAATGCACACATACACACACGCGCCGCGCGCGCGCGCGCGCGCGCGCGCACTTGCTTACGTAGCAAAGTCGGGACTTTCAGGAATGTGGAAGGCCAGAAGATCATCAGCTTTATTAGTGTGCAGACGATGGTAGAAGACCGAGTGGTTGACGAAGACCCCTGTGACTGACTTGTTGTACATGTTTGGCGCCTGCAGGAGGGACACAGAGGGTCTTCAGTGGACACGACAGGGCCAGGGTCTAGCGGGTCTGCACTTTGAACTATGAAGTTGATCTCATATTGCTTCACAAATATCATCTTCGTCGTCTTCGTCGTGTGTCATCATCATCATCATCATCATCATCATCATCATCATCGACGCAGTCATCGTCGTCGTCCTCCTCCTCCTTCTCGTCGTCGTCGTCGCCATCATCATCATCATCAACATCATCATCATCATCTTCGTCGTCGTCGTCGTCGTCGTCGTCGTCGTCGTCGTCATCATCATCATCATCATCATCATCATCATCATCATCATCATTTGTCGTCGTCGTCATCATCATCATCATCAGCAGCAGCAGCAGCAGCAGCAGCAGCAGCAGTAGTAGTAGTAGTAGTAGATAATAATGATACTAATGGCAATGATAATAAAGATAGTAGTAGTAGTAGTTGTGGTAGTAAGTTGTAGTAATAATAATATTTATGTGAGAAGGAGGAGGGGGAGGAGGATTAAACACGCCAAGTCAAATAGATGCTTCGGGCTTTTACAAAACACATAGCAGATTGCCCCAAACACAAACGAGCAAAAAGTGTTCAGTGAACATGCTGGAGCCAAGTATTCGTACATCCTCCAGCAGTGTAATTGTCCGGTCTGGCTTGTAAGTGGCAACAAAATTGACAACACATAAACATCAACAACGAATCACACAACACACACACACACACACACACACACACACACACACACACACACACACACACACACACACACGCACGCACGCACGCACGCACACACACGCACGCACGCACACACACACACACACACACACTTACACACGCGCGCAAACATCGCCACCACATGTTCTGTGTCTTAGGCAGCAAAAACAAACGTTTTGAGGTTTGGTGGGTTGGTTTGAAATAGCGCTGAGAGGCAGAGTCAGACATATCTTTTTTTATTTTTTTTTTTTCAAACAATGTATTTTTTTCTTCAACATAAGCATTTGTGATATCACATTACCAGTCATGATCCATTCCCAATGATTTAGATTAAAAAAAAATGTTGTTGAACATGCATCGGTCAGTGAATGGGATTCAGTTGGAGAGGTTTTTTTTTTAATACACCAGATGAAGACAAATCAAAGCGATAGGGGACAAGGGTGGAATAGCTGGCTTTTGATGAGTCTACACTCAATGCTGGGTAAGCCACATTTCTTCAGGACCTGCAGGTTGCACACACTGTCTTGCCATTTGATGCTGCAGATCTTGCGCAAGCATCGTTGATGGAACTGTTCGAGTTGTTGGATGTGTCTGCGGTACGTGGTCCACATCTCAGAACAATAGAGGATAGCACTCAGAAGCACAGCTCTGTACACAGCAACCTTTGTGCGCAATCTGATGCCATTGTCTTGCCACAGACTCTTTGAGAGTCTGCCAAAGGCAGAGCCGGCCTTGGAGATGCGCAACATCACTTCTGCATCTGGAGATCCATTGCCTCTTACACTGCTGCCCAAATGGTTGAACTTATCCACAGGTTTCATCTCTATATTGCTGGTGACGACAGGTGATGGTGGAGCACTGCCAACAGCGGACGGTGAAGGTTAGAACATGGCCTCGGTCTTACCAAGACTGATCGTAAGTCAAAAGCGTTGACAGGTCTTTGCAAAGCGATCTGCGATGCACTGATGTCTTCATGGGAGGTTTCATCTCTATATTGCTGGTGACGACAGGTGATGATGGAGCACTGCCAACAGCGGACGGTGAAGGTTAGAACATGGCCTCGGTCTTACCAAGACTGATCGTAAGTCAAAAGCGTTGACAGGTCTTTGCAAAGCGATCTGCGATGCACTGATGTCTTCATGGGAGTGCACAGCCAGTGCACAGTCATCTGCAAAGAGAAGCTCTCAGAAGCGCCTCAAATACTTTGGTCTTGGCTTGAAGTCGTCGAAGGTTAAAGAGTTTGCCATCTGAACGAACTGGATGTATACCCCCTTGTCACAGTCCCTGGAATACATCAATCAACATTGCAGCAAGCAGAATGGAAAAGAGGGTGGGAGCTAAGATGCATCCCTGTTTCACCCCATTTTTCACTGGGAATGGGTCAGAGGTATCTCCATTTTCTTGCACCCTCGCCTGCGTGCCACCATTGAGTTAAACGATTGGAGATGAGCTTTCTGGGCGACGAAACCTGTGAAGTATCTTCCACAAGCCAGTCGATTAACGGAATCAATGGCCTTGGTGAGATCAACAAACACCATGTGGAGTTCCTGATTCTGCTCGCCGCACTTCCGTAGCTGGCAAACAGCAAGTACCTTGTCAGTTGTGCCCCTGCTTGCGCGAAACCCGCACTGATTCAGGGATGATGGGGTCTGCTGTGTGGATGATGAGTCTGTTCAAGATGACCCTGGCAAGAATCTTTCCCGGGATACACAAGAAGGAAATCCCACGATGATTGTCATAGGACGCTTTATCATCCTTCCTCTTACAGATGAGTACAATAGAGGCGTCTTTGAAGTCTTGGAGCACTTCTCCCTTTCCCATATGGAGTAGAAGAGGTTGTTCAGCTTTTCCAGGAGTACCTTGCCTCCATTCTTGTAGATGTCTGCTGGAATTCCATCTGCTCATGGTGCTTTTTACTGGACATAGCATGCTTCAAAGCCTTCGCCG
The DNA here is from genome assembly GCA_016801955.1 of Conus betulinus. Lineage (NCBI taxonomy): Eukaryota > Metazoa > Mollusca > Gastropoda > Neogastropoda > Conidae > Conus > Conus betulinus. Next base: position 64,715 of record JADBJO010009791.1, read on the forward strand.
TCTCTGCACTGGAGGGTGGGTCTGCCAGAGGTTCCTGCATTGGCAGTTGTGGGAGCACTGCAATTGCCTCTTCAGAAATCGACGAGAGACTCTGTTCAAAAGGGCATTGAAGTGCCCAGCTCAGCGAGCGAGGATGTCAGTCTCATCTGTCAGCAGTGTGGTCTGGTCAGAAGCACGAATGTCTTCGGTCCATTGATGGTGCGAAGGCCCTCGTGAAATATCTTCATGTCCTTGGTGTCAGCCACAGCTTGCAGACTTTCTGCTTTCCTTTCCCACCAATCGTTCTTCATCTGCCGTAGCTTCCGTCCGGTGAGCTGCTTGGCTTGCTGATACTTCTGCTGTTTCCTCTCACAGGTCTTGTCACTGAGGTGATCTCTGTGGGTCTTGTGGAGCATGTCTATGAGCTTGTTTGATCCTGGGTCGTTTTCATCAAACCAGTCTCTATGTTTGTGTTCAGCAAAGCCCAGGGTATCAGCTGCAGCGTTGTACAGGGATTCTTCGAAGGCTTTTCACTTCTCGCCAGTGTCTTCTCCAGTGAGGTTGATGTTCGACAGACATTCTTGGATTCTTTCTTCCACAATGTCTCTGCTGTTACACTGGCGAGCAATGTTCAGCCTTCTTGGGGGCTTATCTCTGGCCGATTTGTGCTTCAGGGCAAGCTGGATGTTCATCCAGCCCCTGACCAGGTGGTGATTGGACCAGCAATCAGCTCCCCTCATACAGCGTGTCATTAAAACATCCCGTCTGTCCTTTTGACGAACAATTACATAGTCAAGCATGTGCCACTGTCTGGAGCAGGGGTGCATCTTGAACTTTTCTGCTTGCTGGAAAATGGTGTTGGTGAAGAAAAGTTCATGTTGTGCACACAGTAATAACATCAGCAAGCCATTGCAGTTGCAGTTTTCAGCGCCGTGGCGTTCAAGAATGTTGGGCCAAGTGGAGTAGTCCCTTTCCACACGAGCGTTGAAGTCCCCAAGAATGATGGGCTTGTCCTTGTGGTTGACCTAAGTGATGACACAGTTCAGCTCCTCATAGAAGGCTTTTTTGATGTCATCGGGGTTCGTCATTGTTGGAGCGTAGGCGCTGATGATGATGACAAAGTGGTCCTTTGTAAGCCTGAGCCACACTGGTCTGTCGTCTCTGTCCAGTAAGGTTCGGACATCCATGCCCTAAATGTCAAGCCACCTGTGTTTTCCTGTGTTTTGTCTTTCAACCGCCTTGTTGGATGACCAGGCAGACACAGTCACCTGTCAGGTACAGTGAAGGGCAGGCTTTGTTTAGGGGTCCTTTCATCTCCCCCTCCCCATGTGGGGAGAGCAGTGTTCCCTGAACAGGGGGCTGCTCTTTCGCTGTAGGAGGATACGAGCACCACATCTGTCCTGGTGTACGATGAACGACCATCAGCCTGCAGCCGCCTTCATGCAGAGTTGTAGCTAGGGACCTCCAGCAACATTCTTTGCCTGCTTCCGTCACTACTTCTCCATCGCCACAGGATTTGCAAAAAGCTGGTTGGAGTTGCCTTTGGGTTATTGGCGTACCTGCTTGCCTGACCAGCACAGGGGACTTTTTCAGGTGAAGGAGAGTTGGGCTGTCTCTTCTCCACCCTCTCGCCTACTGGGGCTCATTGCCCCACAGGTGCAGAAGCTGCCACGTGTAGGACAGCCACAGAAGGTGCAGCTTTTGTTGTCAAAGTATCCGTCTCACAGAGGGATGACCGACCGAGGCTGGAGAGCTCCCTCTGCTGCCTTGCTATTTGCCCATGGCTGGGGGTTTGGTTCATGAACGCCAGGGCATGTGCACACGCTGGTGGGGCTGCACGTTGCATGTTTAGGGGTCAAAACCTCTTCTAAGTCCCCTGTGGTTTGGCCTGGGGCCACAAGAAACCCAGCAGACATGCGTTGTCACGTGGAGGCACAACATAGGGCTTGTGGTGGAGAGGCTCTGTACTGGCAGGAGAGACTTACGCACTCGGCTCTCCTTTCACAGTGCTGTTCACAGCGGTGCCAGCCAGCGGTGAAGGCTGAAAGTGAGAAGTGACGAGCACAGACACTTTGTCAGCACACTAGGCGCTTCACATTACCAGAAACGCACATAGATACATACATGCATGCATACATACATACATACATACATACATACGTACGTACGTACGTACGTACGTACATACGTACGTACGTACGTACGTACATACATACATACATACATGCAGATGAAGAAGTTGGTGAAGGAGGAGGAAAAGGAGAAGAGGAAAAGAAGGAGGAGGTGAAGGAGAAGAAGAACAAGAACAAGAATAAGAACACGAATAAGAACAAAAAGAGCAAGAAGAACAAGAACAAGAATAAAAAAAAAAGGAGAAGAAGAAGAGAGAACAACAACACCACCACCACACAACAACAGCAACCGTCACAACAAAGACAAAGGGTCCACACAGTTTTAAGGTGTGGACAATGCATTGACAGTGACCACTCACACTGTAGAAGAAACCCTGACTGTCTGACGTCCAGGCCACAGCTGAGTAGCCCACATTGTCCAGAGTGTCCGGCAGATCCTCTCCATTGGACACATCTCTCACCTGAGCACATCATAAGAAAACAGACGTGTGTCAGCACATTCATACAGACCGTTACAGAGCAAACAGACAGAGTCAAACGAGAACACAGGTGGAACCCATTAAGCAGCCCTTTAATAGTGTAGAGTTACATCAGCCGCTGTGGTGAAGTGGTTAGCATCGCGGACTCATGGCTGGGAGGTCGTGGTTCGATTCCCATCAGAGCCATGTGGGATTTTTTCTGCCCCCGACCGCCTCCTACCCAGAGCTGAGTTTGCTAGGGGCTCAGCTGGGAAGTCACTGGGACCACATAGTCAAGCTTCATCCACTAAATGGATGCGTCTCTGAGAGCGGCGCTCAAATTTACTGACCAACATTGCAGGCTTCTCTAATTTCTCGGCCTAGTTGACGCCGGGATAGATTGAAAGTAAGCATATAATAAAGCCCTGTCGTGCAATCTAGGACCAGAATGGAAATTCGAGGCATCATCTTCATCATCCTCATTCTCATCGATCGGCATTTACAACAAAAAAAGCTTGAAGAGTTACAATTTGCATTAAGAAACTGTAGCCAAGGCCCAGATGACACAGTGGATGAAATGTTGAACCAGCTCGTTAGTGTAGATGGAAAAAACTCCATGAGAACTTCGGCCACAGTGGGCAGGAAAGGATACCACGATAACTCTGGTATAAGGCAGCCATGGTACTGATCCTGAACAAAGGCAAAGCAACCCAAGAAAGTTTCATTTTACCCCCCACCCCCACCCCCCACCCAGTTAGCCTGACTAGCTGCACAGTGAATGAACACCTCTGATAGTACATGAAGAGAGAGAGAGAGAGAGAGAGAGAGAGAGAGAGAGAGAGAGAGAGAGACGGGGGGAACTTGAAAGAGGTGATCAAAGAAGTGCATGACTTCAGCGTATATACTAAATGAATGAATGGGATAAGAGATATAAATCAAACAAGGTGCATATTGAAAAAAAAATAGATGGAATTTTTTAAAAAAAATGAAGTAGAAGACTAACGACGGACCTAGAGGCAAACCTGTCAGATGACAGGCAGTCTTGGGGAGCAACTGACACAATACTGGAGAATGCATGACACAATCATCAGGCCACACGTCAATTTCAGCTATAAACTGAGACAAATACTGAAGAATACTTAAAGGGTGAGTCAGGCCACACGTCAATTTCAGATATAAACTGAGACAATACTGAAGAATACTTAAAAGGGTGAGCCAGGCCACACGTCAATTTCAGATATAAACTGAGACAATACTGAAGAATACTTAAAAGGGTGAGTCAGGCCACACGTCAATTTCAGCCATAAACTGAGACAATACTGAAGAATACTTAAAAGGGTGAGTCAGGCCACACGTCATTTCAGATATAAACTGAGACAATACTGAAGAATGCTTAAAAGGATGAGTCAAGCCACACGTCAATTTCAGCGCTACAACTGGGTCAGCTAGTCCAAAGACCAAGCAAACATCGGATGGAGTCTTTAATCAAGTCCTTTGTATTTTGACTGAGACAATGGGGCTGATGTCTATTAGAAAAAAATGAAAAAGACCAAACACACATCGCATACAGTCCAAAGTCAAGCCCTTTGTATCTTGACTGGAACAATGAGGTTGATGCCTATTAGCGAAACAATACTGAAAAGACCAAACAAACATCGCATACAGTCTTTAATCAAGCCCTGTGTATCTTGACTGGAACAATGGGGTTGATGTCTATTAGAAAAAAAGAAAAATGAAAAGACCAAATAAACATCCCACACAGTCTTTAATCAAGCCCTTTGTATCTTGACTGGAACAATAAGGTTAAAGACTATTCCGAAAAAAAAAGAAAAACTCTACAGGTATCAGCCTCTTCAAAATTCTATCATAAAAAAATTAGCAAATTCATACATCTTATAAGTTTACATCTTTTACAACAGCATGCCTTCTTTTCATGTCGCATTTGTCTTTGCACGGGGGCCACTGGTTCAATGGATTCATCTCCGCTTTGAGGAAGATCGTGTCCCGGAAGTTCTTAGGCCCCAGTCAAGATCATGTCTTCATTCAAATCTTAAATAAATGTTAGCGAACCACCCCAGAGAAACGTGGACAAACGAGTCACAAGACAAAACACGACGCATTTCGACGTCTTAGGTCTCGCGACTGCTTGTGTCACATGTATGATTTGTTGTGAAAGTGACAGATCAAGCAGCAGAAAGAAAGTAGCGGTTAACAGAACCAACACTGCACATAACCAAACACACAGCAAGTGACAGACAGAAATAACAGTGAAAAAAAAATGAAAGTGAAGTACCAGACACAGAACAAAAGAGTTGGTAAGAAAAAGAAAATGACATAAAAAAAGAAAGAAAAACAGCAGCTGGAAACAGAGAAAAGAGAAAATGCATGCATTGAACAGAAAAAAATAGTAGTAGCCACAGAAAGAAACAAATGGTGGGGGGGGGGGGGGGGGGACTACTACAGAACTACTACAGAAAGTAGTAAGCAATAAAGATTTTTTTTTTCTTTTAAGTTTACAGAGAAAAAGGATAAGCAGGTTTTTAGTAACATTAAAACAACATTTATAGTTATATAGGAAAACGACATGTAACATAGGAAAAAGACATGTAAAGGGAAGAAAATAGCTGGTAACAAAAACAAAACAAAACAAAACAAAATAGAAAAAAAAGCTAACATGTAACAGACAGAGACAGTAACAACAAGATAAATCTATGCCA